>JAMRYI010001233.1:0-36860 GCA_029231635.1 Ditylenchus weischeri | reverse complement strand
GATACGGATTCCGCGAATAGACAGACAAATACGCCACAATCATAGCTATTGCTTTGCTGAGGGATCGTCTAAAAAGAGCGGGTCAAAATTAAAAAATTATGCGAAAATACTTTTTGTCGTTGAAAACCCAACCAATTGACTGGATCAATTGTTTCGTGTTCGTACCCCTCTTGGACCGTCTAAATAGATATGAGTAAATCCGTGGGCTATTGAGCTAAAAATACCTTCATATAGAATCGACAAATTTGTAGAAATTCGGATGTGAAACCCCAAGTTCGCAAGCAACTTTTCGATGATGAGCCTCTGAAATATCTGAAATTAAACCATTTATCATCTCTTAAAGACAACCAGCATAATTGTCAATCCTATCATCGCCTTTTTGAATACGTTTCACGAGATTCCATGAGTCGATCGAATCGCGCTGTTTTCCTTTTCACCACTAGCTTGCATAGGACCTACAAAAAGATAGTTAAAAACACACAAAAAATATTTTAATCACCCAAATAAAACTGCTCAAACCAGTGAAGAACAGGGTCGAGAACATCGGGAAGGTTTTTCTTCAGGGCCTCAAAACATTCATCCAGCTTCTTTTTTGGAACGCAGGCCAAAGCGACAATTTTGCGGCACTGAAAAGCAATTTCCACGTTAAATAAATACTATCTGAATTTCAGAACCTCATGAGCGAATTGGGCATCACTATCATACCGGGATGAGAGTCCTTCCTGTTGAAGATGCTTGTACAGATTTGAGCAAAGGTGCCAGTAACAGCCATCAATATCGATTTCTTCCCATTCAGATCGAGCTGCAGTTTGGATAGCCAGCTCAAAATCGCATGAGATAGCATCTGGACTGAGGTTCGGAAAAACAGAGTGCAACAGTTGGAAGAAGCGACGATAGGTTACGGCAAGCTTATTAGGCAAAAGACCTGTGGCGATTGGAAAAACGAAGCCATCCCTCTTAGCTAGTACAACAAAAACCTGAATAAGAATCATTTGAAATATAAAAAATAGTATTTAGAGAAACTCTAACCTGCTCGAATAAGGGAACGTCCATAAATTATGTCACGCTGACAGGGGGTGGGGGTCCCAGCCCAATCTGACAAAATCTGACAGAGGGGGTGGGGTAATGGTCTTTTTCTGACAGGAATGTCAGATTTCACAGAAAATTTTCTTGAATAGTTTAAATCAGTTTTGAAAATTTTGACCTAATTTTTTGTTGTATTTTTTTATCTGTTTTGCACGTCATATAAAAATAAATGTATTTATAGCAAAATAAGATTAAAACATATAGTCCATATTTTATTATGGCTCATATTTTAAGTTTTCCATTTCTAATTTTTGATAGTTTTCTTGAAGGCCTGCACTTGCCTCATTTCCTCAGCCAAATCTACTTCGCCTTCAATGACGGTTTCTTCAGGATCCTGGAAATCCATGAAATCCATTTCAAATTCTTAGCAAGCCTTTTCATGTGCATTTTTCCGTTTGACGCTAGACATATAAAGCCGACAATGCTTACACATCATTTTCTCGTACTTGTCTTTCATAGTTGGGCAGTACTGATCAAAGCAAATGGGTTCAGAAAAGCAGCTGCTGAGTGAGTCTGTCTGCCAAATCTCCAATCTCAGGTTTTCATCATCCTCTTCAGCTACTCTGGTCCTCTTGCGTCAAAAACACATGGGATAGGCGCAGGAGAAATGATGGTAGGAAATTTGGAAGTTTTGCACATCAGTAACCTCCACAGCACCAGTCTTCTCCGCATTTTCGGATCTGCAGTGTGTAAAGACTTTGGCGGACATGCTCTGTGAGCCAATGTTCTCCAGGAAGAGATGGCAATTCCGCGGCATCTTTTTCGATGTACTGTGCAAAAACTTGGTGGCCATTGATTGTCTAGACGTATTTTCAGTTAACTCCTCCTCCGCCCCCCGTTCCTGCAGCCACACTTCCTCCTACTCCTGCCAGCAACTCTTTGATTGACAACAACATCACCATCGTAGATGCATTTTTTATGGGCTTACTGTGATAGTGCTAATATCTGCAGTCTACTTTATGAACCAATACCTGAAGCTCTGAAAGTTGGATATCCTTCGGCCAATGAAATGGTCTCAAGCATAAAAACAAGGCCTTAGAAAAAGAAGAGGCGAATGAGTGAGTCAAGACCAAGCTAACACATATTTACGAAAAAACTATTTTGTATGCTATTGAAATTTCAGTATGCAACTATAATATAAAAATACCTTTTGAACCGGTTAACCGGTTGAACCGGTTGAACTGGCAACCCGGTATATAATATATACAATGTAAAATTTGGAAGTCTAAAGTTGTGTCAGAAAACTGTCAGATTTTAATAAGGGGGGTGGTTCCGGCCCATTCTGACATCTTCTGACAGGGGGTGGGGTCCCCAAAACCGGGCTGTCAGTCTGACATAATTTATGGACGTTCCCTAACGGCGGAGATATCTTAAATGTCCCATCAGCATAAATTTTACTGACCATTCCCATCCATTGCTCATAGCTCTTTCGACCAAAGATGAAGATTCGGCCTTTGATTTCTTGGTCATATCCTGAGTCCGCTGGTTCACGTCCGCTCACTGCTTCGTAAATAGAATATGAATGAGGAATTGCGATGCTCTATAAGCCGAATAAATTTTTCTCATAACTAATCAAAAATCTAACCTGGACATTCGTTGGATTTTCGGGCGGTTTGCAATCATCAGAATCTGTGCGGGCTCTTTGAATTCCACGCTTCCGCGCTGCCACTTTTGGAAGATTATCTTGGATACTAGATGTGCGTGACTGGTTATGCACTTGACCAATTATTTCACCCGTTCGCTAAACGAAACTAGCATGAACTTCACTAGAAATATTCAGATTAAAGAACCTACCATAGTTGTTGAAGTAGCTAACTGCTTTTCTTCGTTTCTGATGGCTGTTGTTACGATATGAGATGGATCTGAATCACAACCATGTCCTGTCACAATCCTGAAACACATGGTTCAAACAACGAAATAATGTCAAGTATGAGCCAAATACATACTTGAAGCAACGTCCATCTTCAAAGAACCAGGCTCTACCTTTGCATCCTTTGAGTTTTTGGTCACACTGCGTCGAAACTTTTCCCTCATTGACTCCTCGCAGCAGACGATGCTTGAAATACAACCTTCCATCGTGAAAAAACTTTTTGTTTCCGCAGTTTGAATTCAGAGAATAGGGCTTAGAAAGAAGAGCATCCATCTGGAAGACAAAAGCATAAACGGATAACCATAAACATAGTTAAGTCAACAAATAGTAGCAGTAAATCTAGCAAAGTGATAAGTGAGAATGTCGCGGGCGAATAATGTCTGGGAGAATTTTGTCACGGTAGAATAATGTCCGGGCGAATAATGTCTGGGAGAATTTTGTCGCGGGAGAATTTTGTCGTGCTCCCAAGTGTCATTATTTATTTGCTGCATTTCAACGGCAATTTTTGTCTGTATTTTTGTACTATGTATTATTTTCGGTTCTCAAATCTCAAGCTCTAAATGATGGTGGGTCTCTTGCTGATGTGCGAACGAAGCGTATCGAAACGAATGTACTTCTTTTTCGAAAAGTTTCACACTCATGATTACCTAAATAATTTGGTGGTCTGTTGGTGATGTAAATTCGAAAAAGATTGTATGTTCTGCTTTGTTTCGGCTAACAAAAACGAATTTTTTCTTCGCTTACTGTCGAATATGGTTATTAAATTTTTATTGTTTAGCGTAAGAAATTAATACTATAGGATCAAGTACTTTCTAATTTTCCATTGTTAAATTTGTTTACAAGAGCTTCAATATAGTGATACAAGGAACCACAGGCGCCTATCGGCGCCTCTATAGTATTTCGAAATTTCAATGAGGGGCTATGACTTCATTCATAAAAATAGGTATATCCCCTATTAGAACTCTTTTTTTTTCGCCTGTTCTTTTTTTAAAACGAAAGCTGACATTCTGGGGAACACGATGGTATTAGCGACAAAAGTGATTTCGCTATCTACGACCCGTTCTGGCCTTCGAAGTAAAAAAAGCGTTACCCACCTACCCACCCACACATGCCAAATACTATATAAGATTTGTCAAAACTTTCTCCATTAAAGGGACAACCCCATAAAGTGACCCTCTATTATAGTGACATCACAAGGACTGTCTTTCGAGGTGTCACTACACAGAAGTTTGGCTGTAGTTTATGAAAAACCAATCTTTTTATTCCACTTTAAGGCAAAAAATTTATATTATTACAAAGTTCCCAACAACTTTTTTATGATTATTGATTATAAAGCAACGACTAAGCAAATGAAAAAATGTTATTTTAAACACAATTTTGTTCAATAATTAGTTGGTCCATTAAGTTTGAGGTTTATTAATCTCACTTCTTCTTCTTTCCAGAGAAGCGCTTATCTGTTTGCTTTATTATGGGGTAGCAGCAGTTCAACTTGTTTGCTCCAAGGTCTCAATAAAACTTAAATATAAATATTAGTTTAGTTATACTGTTTAGAACCCAAAACTTACTTAGGGTCCTTAAAATAGTCAGGAATGGGCTCATCCAGCTGCTGGATCACCTTGTATATCACTTTTTTCCAGGATGGCTCAGCATCTTTGCCCGTTTGTAGTGCCACAAAAAACTCTTTTAGAGTCTCTTGAATAACGAAAAGAAGGCGCTCAGGAGGCTGAAAATTTCACAATTTACATTATTCGACAACAATATCCTACAAAATCCGTAAGAGACCTCGTGAACTAGTGACTCAATCTTTAAAGGACCATGAAACTTGATAAGCACACCAATTTTCGAAGTATGAATTCGCGCGGCACCAACCTAATTTGGTCAATCATGTTTTCGAATTATTTTTTTGTTTGCATTTTAAATTTGAATTTTACGATCAATGATCAATTTAGCAATAGAAAGCTGTGGTGCAGTGAAAGTTGCCTAACTCGTCCGCTCTGGCAATGTGGTTCAATATTTTGGACAAATTTTAGGTGCAAACAAAAAATAACTTGAAAACATTATTGACTAGGCCCCATCAAATTAGGGTGGTCCCGCGCAAATTCGAATTTCGCGAATCGTTGTGCTTATCAAGTTGCATGTTCCTTTAAAGGGGCATGCTCACCTGCTCAAAATTTGTCCCCGCATATTCAAAAATTTTTTCTCATCATTGAACTTCCGTACGGATTTTTCAGCTAAGTTTTTAACGAAACGAGTATGCCCCTTTCAAGAACTCGCAAATTCGAGGAATTATATAGCTCAAATGGTTTCGTGCAAGAAGGACATCGAAGAATCATCTTTTCTTGAGCCTGTTCAAAGCCGTCTGCTGCCATTAGCGTACTCATGCCGGACCCGGTTTCCCGTTTCGATGTTTTTTTGCCGAAAATCCTCATAATTAACCAATTGTTCTATTCTTAGATTTACAAATTTTTTAATAGTAGAGTCACCATATTTCCTCTAATAGCTCCCCCGTGGGAGTTATTTTTTGTATGCCCGAAAATCGGAAAAATTTGAGGTCGATCTCGAGATTTTTGGGTGAAAATTTAAAATCGAAAAAGCGGAATCGGTAGAGCTCGTGGGAGTTAAGAAATGTGATGAACAACTTTGCAAAATATTGAATCTGGGCTGAGACATAGGTCCTCAAAGTTAGGAGGGAGTTATTAGAGCAGGGGGAGCTATTAGAGGAAATACGGTACTATTTTATGGTCTCCTACAGTCTTTTACTGCTAATACCTGTATGACATTGTTCCTGTTGTAGTGCTGGTTTAATTGCTTGTAGATTTCAGAGTCCACCCTCACAGTTATGTCTTGTTTGCTTCTAATTCCTTCGGCTATTGCTTGTTTGGCATATTTCTCCATCTGCATGTAGAAGAATTCTCTGAAAATTTGTATTGAATTCGAACAACTAAAAATTATAAGAAAAAGCATTTTACCTGAAGTTTGAGAACCATTTGACCAATTGCGCGGTATTGTTTTTGTTGAAATGAATGTCCTGCATAAAAATTTGATTAAACATTTTTTTACAAGAAAAATACTAACAGGGAAATAGCTTTTGAGAACAGCTGAGCTCGGGTATCTAGTGTAGAAGAACATAAGTTTGGCTTTGCGCAAGTGGACATGGGTCAGGGTGTATCTAAAAATAAAATACTTTGTAGAATACAGTCGAACCTGGATAAACCGCCACCCCGATGAACCGCCACCCTGGTTAAACCGCCATCTAGGCGGAAATTCGGTTGGCCAGCAGAGAAGCAAGGGAAAGTTCACAGAACTTTCCCAAACAAGGCAAAGTTCACAAGAGAGGAGGCGATTTGCGAGAAGTGCGACCTAACGGTGATCATCAAGACGAAAGATGGGAGCACAAAGATGTTAAGGAAGCATATTGAAATCCACGAGAAGGAGTTGGCGATCTTCAAGAAGCTGGTGGAAGGCGCTCCCAGTGAAGATATAGGCCAGTTCAAGATCAAGGAATAAGCGGGTTACTTGGGAATAAACGAATGTTTTAAGTTCTTGCTTGTCTTAGTGTTCACGTCCCGACCGGGAAATTTTTTTGCCCGTTCCGGAATTTCACTTTGTCCCGGATTCCGTCCCGCAGTTAATTCTTTGGTCATACCGTCCCGGTTTCCCGTCCCGGATTTTTTTTTCACAATTTTGTCCCTTTCCATCCCGAAATAGTCCATTCATCATGAATCAATAAACCGCCACCCCCGATAAATCGCCACCAAATCGGCGCCCCCAGGGGTGGCGGTTTATCCAGGTTCGACTGTGCTACTTTGTTCGTTAGTTGACTAACTTTTGTTGACAAGCTCCATCATATGCACCATAGTCACTAAACTCATCAGGATTGTTTTCATCGGAGTTGTTGGCTGTTGGACTCTCGTCCCGACTGTCCACTCCGTTGCCAAAAGCAGTGCTGGAATTGTAAAGAGGATGGCTGACCATTGTGGGCGGGAAGTAGCTGTTTAGTTGAGGTGAGGAGCGCTCACTAACAGGCAGAGAATTGGATGCTTCTCTGGCTGCGGAGGAACGAGGACCACGCACTGAGTCTGTCACTTTTGAGCGCTTCTTTCTCGGTCCGCCACTGAAAAGATTTGTAAAGAAGTTAAAACCCCAAAAAAGTTTGACTTTCATCGGATTTGTATTGATTTTTGAAAGTTTTCGTCGTTAGTGTTTTTGACATTCTAATCCAAAAAATTGCAAGGATTTCGGTTTTGCCGATCGTTTTTCATAAATTCTGTAGTTTTGCAAAAAAGGGGCCGCGAGTTTCGATAAAATGACACTCTTTTTTGAAAAAGTGTGTTGTTATATCGAGACTCGCTGGTCCTTACTGTCAAAACAAAATTTCTAAAAAAGGCAAACCTAGATTCGTAGGCGTACCCATGGGGGGGAGTGTGTTGGATACCCGGGCTATCGTGTCCACCCCCCGTCAGAAAAATTTTCATCATCCTGTGTACGCTTATGCCTATATTGACCAAAGGCATCTAGCAAAAATCTTCAAAAATCGAGGTGAAAAAATGTCGGACCCAGCATGGGATCGCACTTTTTGCAGTTACCTTAATTCCTCTAACTATGCACGCTCTCCCCCCCCCTTTATTCAAAAACCGTGTTTGTGGCATTATTATTTTTTGACCCACTTTTTTTGAATACTTCTCTCACGCAATCACCACCCATTTTGAAGCCAGTGAAATGAGCTACAAAATGAGTGGTAACTTGCCAGAGAGAAGTCTTCAAAAAATGGGTCAAAACATAATGCCGAAAACACGTTTTATGAATTTAGGGACCGTTAAATTAGAGAAAACACGGTGATCATCGCTGGTTTCTGGATCAGGGACCGGGATTTCGCACATAACACATATATATCAAAATTTAATTGTGGTATATTTTTAAGTTTTACTCTAGCTTGAAAACTTACTCATCACTCAAGTTTTTCAGCGGAGTTGTGGTTGCTGAAGGGAAGAAACCAGAGCTGGTAAAAGCTTTGAAGGGAGAAGGAAGTTGTGGAGCGGCCGGGAATATACCTCCACTATTCAGGGAAGTGGAAGCACCAGCCGGATGGCTATTGGCCAAAGCGGCTGCCGCAGCAGTTGCTGCTAGGGCACTACTATTGTGATTCTGAGCAGCAGCAGCTGCTGCAAAGAAGTTGCCATAGTTGTGCTGTTGGATAGAGGAAGTGGGCACAATACCCTGTCCAAAGCTGCCTGTTGATCCGTTCATGAAGGCTGCTGCAGCTTGTGCTGCTCGAGCCTGTTGTATTTGCTGCTGTTGCTGGAGCTGGTGGAATTCGGCTAGTTGTTGTTGCCGATAAGCCATTTGCATCGCTTCCACAATTCGAAGGACATTGGAGAAAGACTCGCCTACCACCTATAGTATACAGAGTTGCAAGGACGTTGGAATTAAATTAAAAATTTTGAAGGGAACAGGTAGCACATTTTTTGCATGCTATCAAAAACACATTATAAATACAGTCGAACCCTCGATATAATGCATCTGCTCAAGTTTGACCCCCAGCTGGTTTTCGAGCCTTTCGCCAGTTGCCTTTGGTCAGTCCAGTCCGAAAAATCGTAAAAATTCCGATTTTGCCAAGCATTTTCGGAAATGGCCACATTCTTGCCATTAAGACCCGCGGTGGCTAAAGTGCCTTATATGTCATAGCCCGAAAAGTGGTTTTGACCACTTTTTTGAACTTATCTGGTCGTATATAGTACGAAAAACATGTTTTTTTCACCCGACGACATTTTGAAAATTATTTTTGACCATAAATGATCAATAAAAGATCATTAATGATCATAAATAACCACTTTTTGATCATATTGTCCACTGTTCGGGGCGGGTGAGCATCCAATTCTCATGGCCGGCCTACCACATGTAAAGCAGGGCTATGCAAGTGTTGTTGTACACTTACATAGCCCACTTTTTGAGATGTATGGTCTCTAGTGCTTAGGTGCATCTCAAGTCCAAGCCTCGCCCCCCCTGGGGGGCGAGGGGCTTGAGACTTAGAGATGCGCACCCCAATCACCTAGAGACTATTCCGAACAATATGCTAAAGTTTAACACTCTCATTCCCCTTTACATACAGCAGCCATGTGAATTGGTGGATGTGTAACTATATTTATGATCATTTATTGATCATTTATGATCATTTTTGGTCAAAAAAATTTTTCCACAAATAATCGTCCGGGTGAAAAACATGTTTTTCGTACTAATTACGACAAGATAAGTTCAAAAAAGTGGTCAAAACCACTTTTCGGGCTATGACATATAAGGCACTCCGGCCCCCGCGGTTCCCATTATAGTGACATCCGATTTTAAAACAGTTGGTGCCACTATATCGGGAATAGCGAATCTTAATGGCAAAAACGTGGTTATTTTCAGAAACGAACGGCGAAATTGGAATCTTTGCAATTTTTCGGACTGGACTGACCAAAGGCAACTGGCGAAAGACGTGTCGAAAAAGGTGTCGAACCCAGCTGGGAGTCAAACTTGAGGGGGTCCCACTATATCAAAGGTTCGGCTGTATGATCTTTGGATTCTTTAGCTTGTTTTTAATTAATCAGTAGAAACGTTTTGGTCAAGGGCTTTCACAGCTAACCTTGTCAATGGTGCCAGAGAAAGCGCCCACTAACTCATCCTTTAAAGACTGCTCCAACTTAGTGAAATTTCGCTGGATATCTTGCACTTGTTGTTGCTGCGGGACCACCCTGTTCTTGTCACTCTCTGCCTGAACATTCTTGACAGCCAAATTCTTGCGCTGCTCCAAAAGTGTGGAGTAAAGACGACGATGGGCTTCGAAGATTTCTTGCAGCTTGGCGTTGGACTGGAAAGGAGATAAAGCTGGCAATGCACTGCTAAACTGACTTGACTGGAATTTGGAGGCGAAAGAGCCATCAGTGGTTGAGTCCAGGGCGGAAGAGACATCCAGAGCTGCAGGAACACTGTCTTCTTCCTCTTCTTCTGGCTTTTGTTCTATCTTTTCATTGTTATTGTTGTTGTTTACTGTAGGGTGGTCTACTTCTGACTGTTGATCATCTTCATTATCCTCCTCCTCGTCCTCCTCTTCTTCTTCTTTAGCTATTTGCCCTTGCTCAGCACTTTTGTGGCCAAGTTGTTTTTCTTCTCCTCTAATGTCTTTCTTATATTCTTGAGAAGCAGCGGATATGTCTGAAATTGAACAAAATGATTCTGATAATATACAGGGTGTTTCAAAATTTTCTGACACTTTTAAGCGGTCATATCTTTTTTTAAAGGCATTTTTTTGAATTTCTGTGGACGCAGATCGACTCAGTTTTTGATGAATTTTTTTGGTATATAATGTCAAAACCACGATTTTCGCTTGGTCCCCCCTGTGGTTTGGCTCCTGGTCTGTAGGTGGCCTTTGGATGGGTAAGGCCAAAACAACAGGGGGACCAAGCTAAAATCGTATTCTTCACATTATATACCAAAAAAATTTTCATCAAAAACTGAGTCGATCTGCGTTCACATAAATTCAAAAAACGGCCTTTAAAAAAAGTTATGACCGCTTAAAAGTGTCAGAAAAATTTGAAACAACCTGTAGATTTTCCCGTGGTTCGCAAAATTTGCAAGTACAGTAAAACCTTGAAATTAAAAAAAAAATATTTTTTTTATATTTTTTTCCGCCCGCTAGGTGTGTTATTTCGAGGTTTCATGGTTGTTTTCAAGGTTTTTAAATTATGTAAATTTAAATTCTCCGTTTGTTTTGGTTTACACGTCGGTTTTGGCACAACAAACTTTTTTTAGTAAGGAGTAGAATATGCCATTTCTGTTTGTGCTAATTAAAATTGTGCCTTTTTGATTTGTGCCTCTGCAGTTTGCGTCCTGCAGTTTGTGCCCTTTTAAAATTGTGCCAAAATTGTGTTCAAACAGTGCTAATAATTTAAATAGAAAAATCAGCCGAAGTCGTGGCACAAACTGCAGGGGTACAAATCAAAAAGACACAATTTGAATTAGCACAAACTGAAATGGCACATTCTACTCCTTCCCTTTTTTGTGCAAAATCGATGTTTTTGGTTTTCAAGACGTGTTCAAATGCTTTTCGTGACCAAAACCAACATGTAGTATTGGGCCCCGGGAATTAAAATTTCTACAATCCTTTCTACAATCAGGATCAAATTGGCAGCGTCAAATGTCTAAAATTCATACCTTTTTAATTTGTTACAATCCTTTTTTTCAAATTTTGAATATTGTATGCAATAAAACATGGATTACATCTTAATTTGGCCCTATGGGTTCAAAATATTGTCATTTTTTAAAGTGAGCACTGAATAAAATGGCATTTTTTTATTCCAAATGTATTTATTTTGAAAAAAATTAATCCAATTATTGCTTTTTGCTGTTAACAGCTACCAGCTCACTTGTCTGAAATTGAACACTATTGTGAGTGTGAGGAAAAATAGTCTCCAAAGAGATTATCATAATCAGCACAACGACTAATCCACCTACAAAATCTTTTGTGTTGGCGGTGAGTCTAAGAGCAGGGTGCTCACACACACTCACAATACAATAGCAACAAGAAAAGAAAGAGGACTTTTGTCAGATATTTCCGGTGAAGCGTGAAAAATAATGTAGACAACACTATTTTCTGTTACAATTTGTGCCTTTATCGAAAAGAAAGAATTAGCCCACCATGATCCTCCTCGGCTTGTTGGTGTTGCAACAATAGCTCCTCGCACAGATGAGACTTCTGACTGCGTTGGGGATGGAAACTTTTGCGCCGAGAAGAGGATGAGCTCGAAGTTGCGCTACTGCTTGATGGCCCACTAATCTCTGCAATTTCTCGACTCAACTCTGCTGACAAATAGACTGGGAACTCGGCCTTAAAAAATAATAATTTTGAGTGTAAGAATTTTAAAAAGGTTACATTTGGGCCAGGATTAGGTTCATCCACAATTGATTGGTCGTCATCTTCCTCGTCTTCTTGTTCTATTTTCTGATCATCTTCTACTTTCAACAGGTCTTCATCACAGTCTTCGTAGTTCTAAATGTACAAAATATTTCTTAAATAAGTCCATCTTCGGCTCTATTCCAGAATAAAGGTTTTTTTTGCCTTGGTCACTGTATTGTTTTTTCGTAATTTTTTGGCTTACGGAAGGTTTGGTTGGCATATATTAGGAAGTTCTCAGATATGTTCGAGTCTGCCCTATATACACCAACCAACCCTTGCCAAATCCTAAAAAAATCCCAAAAAAACATCAGGAGGACCAAGGCAAAAAGGCTCTCCCGTGTTATAGCCAAAAAGTTTATAGCCAAAAATGGTTCCAGCGAAAAATTCTAGCCCGGTTTTAGCCCTTCATTTTTAATTTGTTTATGATGAAATACTTCGGGCTCTCCCTCTAATACTATATAGTATACTAATAGTATACTAATATATATACTAATACTATATAGATAGGAAATTAAAATTATTGGAAAGGAAAGCTAAAACCGTGTTAGAATTTTTGGCTAGAACCGGATAAAGCTAGAGCCATTTTTGGCTATGACACGGGAGAGTCGGCAAAAAGCACTCTATTGTGAAATAACCTCATTTGCTGTATTACCTGTTGGTTGCAGTGCAAGCCGTGTTCCGAAAAGCACTTGACATTCGCATCATTTGCATAATTTTCAGCGTGTGCAGAGTTCGGGCTACCGTCACGCACGACACTAGCTTCTTTCCTTAGAGAGTTTAGTTTCATTTGGCTCTAAAAACAGACGTAAGTCAATAAATGGATCAATTTTTTGGAATACAGTGGACTGCCTCTATAGTGGCCACCCTGGGGCCGGATCAAGCTGGGCACAATGAAAAGGGGTCTATTGCAAAAGATCTTTTTGTGGCCGACAAAAATGGTAACATTTCACTAGCCACTATAGAGGGGTGACCACTATCGTAGGGGACACCAGGGAGGGGATTGACTGGCATATGCTTAAACTATTGCGAATAAACCATATAACTTGGCTAACTCACCTGATAGGAGTTTCTGGGCTCCCCAGCATCCACCCTTTGTCGACATCGTTTCATCTTAATACGATGAGAATTAGCCAGGGCAGCAGCAGCTGCTGCAGAACTGGTGCCGTTGACGGCCGTTGTCGCCAAAGGACTACTACTGCTCAAACAAGAAATATTGAAGGGGTTGGTTGCACCGTTCTATAAAACACTTGGTTTTAAGAAAATTTTTCTCAGAAAAATTACCGGAAACAGATGACTCAAAGTGTTTTGGAATTGTTGAGCAGCAAAAGGGATAATAGGTGTAGGTGGTGGTATAGGACCTGAAGACATCTGAAATGTAATTTTACACTTAGGGAAAAAAGGCTAAAAAATCAGCTAAAAATAATTAACCAGTTTTCTTTGCAAAAAAAAGACGCATTTTCTTTGCTTTTTACCACAGCGTATTTTTTTTGAAAACTTTACAAAGTGAGTTTAAAATTTTTAGGCTTAAATTGAGTTGCGCCCTCTAAAGTCTGATTTTCGCCCTCTAATTTACTTTTTTCACATTCTAATTTTATTTTGCCACTTTTCCTCAAATTTTTGCTGTAATTTTTTTAAAAGTTTTGAATCATTGTGTAGCCCTGGATCTTGGCTCTTAAATGAGCTATCTAACTTTACAGATTGATTTGCAAAATGTAGAGATCAAGAGGTTTTAAAAAGAGATCGAGAAATTTTTTTAGGGTTTTTTTCATTTTAAAACCTCTCGATCTTTACATTTTGCAAATTATTCAACAAAGTTCGATAGCCCGTTAAAAATCTATGATCCAGGCAGGGTGGTCAAAATGCCCCCTTTTTGGAAAATTCGTCCCCGAAAAGGGGAATAAAACAATATATCCTTGAAATTTTGTTGTAACGATGCATGATTTTTTTTACTGTATCTCACTCTTTGCGCCCTATTTTCCTGCATTTTCTTGCCTCAAAATGTTATTCTGCGTGATTTTCGCATACTGCGTTATTTAACGCTAGGACTTTTAAGCATGGCCAAATGCGTGGGTTCCAATATCCGAGACTTCTTCAAGCGAACAAGGGTCAATGATCAAGGGCGCCGCAGAATGACGACGCACAGCATTCTTCGGATGAGGAAAACATTCAACAAGTTCCAGAATAAAAATAGAATGAAAATTTAATTGCTCAACGTGTCATTACTGTGAAATTTATGCCATCGGACAGTTTCAAGACTAAATTAGTAAAAAATTATAAAATGCCCTTTTTGGAACTTTGTAATTATAAATGCCCCCTTTTCATGATCGAATGCCCCTTTTCTCAAAAAAGCGATATGGCCACCCTGGATCCAGGGCCACACAAAAATTGAAAACGTTTAAAAAAATTACAACAAAAATTTGAAGAAAAATGGCAAAATAAAATTAGATGGCGCAATTCACTTACAGCCATTTTTACGCCTAAAAAGAGTGTGTGTTTTGTAAAAGCTATTTTTTATGGATTTGAAAAAAATCTATCCTAGTATACGTGTCCAAAATATGCCTTGGTCCCCCCTGTTGTATTTTCGTCATTTTTGCTTAATAATACACAGATACAGAATATAATCACAATTCATAATTATCCACACGATTTATCTTGGATTTTTGTTTTAATAATAACGCTAAAAGACAACAAGGGTACCAAAGCAAATAAACAATAGAGGGGACCAAGGCATATTTTGGACACGTATACTAGGATAGAGCCAAAAATCTGTCAGCCGATCAATTAGTTTTTATCTGAAATGGTTTTACGAAAATTCTCACAACTTTTTCATAAACCCTCTTGTAAATCAAAAGTAGTGGTAGTAAGCAAAATACAAGTAATGGAATTATTATTCAAATAAATTTGCTCGACTCATAACAATCGGAAGGAAAAGAATATAAAAAATAGGTATAAGGGAACGTCCATAAATTATGTCAGACTGACAGCCCGGTTTGGCGACCCCCACCCCCTGTCAGAAAATGTCAGAAAGGGCCGGAACCCCCTTATTAAAATCTGACAGTTTTCTGACACAACTTTAGACTTCCAAATTTTACAATGTATATATTATATACCGGGTTGCCAGTTCAACCGGTTCAACCGGTTCAAAAGGTACTTTTATATTATAGTTGCATACTGAAATTTCAATAGCCTACAAAATAGTTTTTTCGTAAATATGTGTTAGCTTGGTCTTGACTCACTCATTCGCCTCTTTTTTTTCTAAGGCCTTGTTTTTTTTATGCTTGAGACCATTTCATTGGCCGAAAGGATATCCAACTTTCGGAGCTTCAGGTATTGGTTCATAAAGTAGACTGCAGATATTAGCACTATCACAGTAAGCCCATAAAAAATGCATCTACGATGGTGATGTTGTCGTCAATCAAAGAGTTGCTGGCAGGAGTAGGAGGAAGTGTGGCTGCAGGAACGGGGTGGCGGAGGAGGAGGAGTTAACTGCTGGATAATTTCAATCAATGCTTTTGATAAGCCATTAAAATCCATAGGAGGAGGGTTCGCGGGACCAAAAAAGCGGTCAAGTATTGGGTCCCCAATCTGATATATTCCAAATGCAATCAAAGCTTTCTTTAGAAAAGTGGAAACCACTGGCAGGGCAGTTGTAGCTACAGAATAAAGGCTGCGGCGGGTTCGACTTTGTTGGATGTAGCCGTAGGTCTGATTTTTAATAGCACCTGTGATTTTTTAAAAATATATAGACTAGCGCAGCTTTAAGCATATTTTACCCAGCTTTATTTTGAATTCTTTAACAGCTCTTTGTTCAGCATCCAGCTTTTTCTTGACAAGATCTGTAAAAGTTACGTCTAGTCTATGTATCAACTATTAACATATTTAGATAGAGATCCGAAAATGCGGAAAAGACTGGTGCTGTGGAGGTTACCGATGTGCAAAACTTCCAAATTTCCTACCATCATTTCTCCCTGCGCCTATCCCATGTGTTTTTGACGCAAGAGGACCAAGAGTAGCTGAAGAGGGTGATGAAAAACCTAAATTTGGAGATTTGGCAGACAGACTCGCACTCAGCAGCTGCTTTTCTGAAGCTGTTTTTCCCATTTGCTTTGATCAGTACTGCCCAACTATGAAAGACAAGTACGAGAAAATGATGTGTAAGCATTGTCGGCTTTATATGTCTAGCGTCAAACGGAAAATGCACATGAAAAGGCTTGCCAAGAATTTGAAATGGATTTCATGGATTTCCAGGATCCTGAAGAAACCGTCATTGAAGACGAAGTAGATTTGGCTGAGGAAATGAGGCAAGTGCGAGCCCTTCAAGAAAACTATCAAGAATTAGAAATGGAAAACTTAAAATATGAGCCATAATAAAATATGGACTATATGTTTTAATCTTATTTTGCTATAAATACATTTATTTTTTATGTAACGTGCAAAACAGATAAACAAATACACAAAAAATTAGGTCAAAATTTTCAAAACTGATTTAAACTATTCAAGAAAATTTTCTGTGAAATCTGACATTCCTGTCAGAAAAAGACCATTTACCCCCAACCCCCCTCTGTCAGATTTTGTCAGATTGGGCTGGGACCCCCCCACCCCCCCTGTCAGCGTGACATAATTTATGGACGTTCCCTAAGTGGGGAGTACAAGAGGAGCGAGTATATATGCATTTAATCAAAATATTTCTCGCAGAAAGTAATGGACCATTCTGTCTTATGGTGGTTTTAGTGGTTGGAAAGAAGGAAGGAGAAAGAGACAGTCTTCCGTCGCCCTCCACTCGCTCCCATCAACACGTAAGATTATAAGCCTAAGCAATGGAGAGGAGCAATAATCCCCCAATAATAAATAATGTATTCAGCCCACAGCAACTGGTGGTGATCAACCATGCAGCACAAGAAGGTGCAGAAACACCTCTATTTCGCACCTACACTTTATCAAACTCCACTAATCTCTTTTGTTGCAGCAAAGAAATTCGTGAAATAACAGTAAAGATAGTGCTAAAAAGATCCGATATCGGATGAGTTACAGCCAAACCTACATATAACAACTCCTCCAAAAGTTGGCTCCCCAGCTAGCTTCGACACTTTTTTACCTTGATTTTCGAAGGCTTTCAAAAAAACGGGGTTTTCTATCGAGGTTTTGATTTTTTAAAGGGACATGCTCACTTGTTCAAAATTTGTCCCCGCCAATTCAAAATTTTTTCCTAATCATTGAACTTCTGTACGGTTTTTGAACTTGGTTTCTATTGGTTCGGACCATAAGTTCGTGGGTGTTTATACGTAACAGACCATATTTATCCATGGGTTTCAAAATTTTTGATAAATCAGAATTGGCACTCAATTAATTGCTGGGTTTGAAAATCGAAATTTTGACTCCACAATTCACGGTTTCAAGCCCATCAGTTAATCAATTTTAATTAATCATTACTTAATTAATCCTTTTTTAATTAACCGATGGGTTTCAAATCGTAAATTGTGTAGTCAAAATTTCGATTTTCAAACCCAGCAATTAATTGAGTGCCAATTCTGTTTTATCAAAAAATTATGCAACCCATACATAAATATGGTCTGTTACGTATAAAAACCCACGGACTTGACCCAATAACAAAACTACTCCTAAAATTAATTTGTAGGCCTTGCTTTGTCAGAAACCAAGTTGAACAATCCGTACGGAAGTTCAATGATTAGGAAAAATTTTTGAATTGGTGGTGAAAAATTTTGAACAAGTGAGCATGTCACTTTAATTCGATTCTTTGGTGCCTTATTATGAGCATCATTTGGCACCAAATTTAAAAATATGCCCTCAAAAAGGGCTCTAACTTTCTCTACCAAATTTATTTTGAGATGCGGTTTTTTTTTAAACTTTCCTCGTTAAAAGTGCATATAAAATCCCCTCTTCGGACTGAAAGTTAAAAAAAATCCTGTTTTCCTTGCAAAAATGGCATGCAACGCAAAATACAAAAAACGGGCATTTTTTAAAGGCATACAAATCCGCTCCTTAATAGTAAAAAAGCTCGTTTATAGCTCGTTCAGGAATTCGGAATTGGAGTATTTTGCATCTTGCACGCTTTAATTCAACTCCGACGTCAAATCTAATTGCGTCTTCCTGAACGAGCCATAACTCTAGGTGATCCACATTGTGATGACTCGTCTGATTTTTTTCTAATTTTATAGCTATAGGTAAATGTTTTAGGCCTGCATTCGAATCGAAATTTGTTATGGGATGATTACACTCTCTAGCTCGCTGCTAGAGTTTTAAAAACCGTGGTTTTGAATCGAATCTCACATAGAGCTCCACTTTTTGCTTTAGCTTGTCGATGGCCAGCAACAAGAAGTTGGAAGCATTATTCCCACATCAGCAAGTTGATTAAGACCAATGATAATAATGATTTGGCCTGCTACTAAGGTTTTTTGCTATTAGTTGGGCAAAGATGGAAAGAGGAATGTTGTGTTCTCCTTTTTCTTCATTTTTTGCTTAGCATACACACTGTAAATGAGTGGTTGTGCTGGCAAGAAGGCCAGCAAAAAACTTATTTGTTATTCACTTTCCGATAATGAGCTGCTGCTCCATCAACAACTGCTAATACAACCACTCAGAAACAACAAGAAGAAGATGATGCAAAAAGTAGCAGTAGTAGAGGGCAGTATGTGTGTGGTGGCTATAAGAAACACTCAATGTCTGATCAAATGATTCAACCACCCTTTGATGGTGGAGGGATGTAACGGAAGTTGTATTTTTCTTGCTCTCTCAATCTAGAATTATACACTTTCCATGTTGAATTCATTACTGCAATTAATTTTACAGACATAGAATTCTGTCTGAAAATTCAATGCCTGCAAAAGAAGTTAAACAAGTAAATACTAAGGATCACCTCCGTAAAACGGTTAGTCAAGCAATTATCTTTTGGAAAAAACAAAAAAGATTTTGAACTTTTTTGACCTATCCATGTTTTTTATTAGTTATTCTTGGAAGGGCATTTAACCAATCTTCTTAAACAGGTATTAGTGCTTACACTGCTTATGGATAGTGTAAAATAGAGAAATTTGTGAACTTTTGAAAAATGGCCTGCAAAATCATAGTTGGTGCAAATCTCGGGACTGAGATGACAAATCCTAATTAGTAAAAAGACATCAAAAATGGCATCAAAAAATTGTCAGACCCAGCGTCCGAAGATACTTTTTGGGCCATCTTTATGAAGAGAGTCGACTGTGTGTTCGAAATCATATATTTCTCTGAACCCACAATTCTCTCTAGACACCAACACTCAAAATATTCAAAAAAGTATTAGTTACTAGGTGGACTACTATTGGGGCCTGCCCAACAACCTGTTGGGATATGAGCAAGTGAATAAAATGAAGTAAAGTAGTGGTAGGAGGTGGGGGAATAGAATGCTCTTCCTCTTTGACAAGAGCTTAGGAAATGGAGTGGAAAGACTGCCTCTCTCTTTTATTGCCCCTTCTTTGCCCCCTCTATCTACAGTAACCACAACAATGATGATGATCACAAGGAGTGGGGCAGGAAGCAAGGAGCAAGACAGAGGGGCGTGTTTCCACTCCTTGGTTGCCACCCAACATTTAATATTGTCAAATATGAATTCTTAATACTACTATGTTTTCTTCCTTTCCAATCCCAATAATGTAGAAATAGAGGAAAATGCTTTGGTGGAGTGTAAAAAGTAGTAATAATGATGGATGAAGTTCTTGGTAAAAGCCTGCCTACTCCCTCAAGAATTGAGCAACGCTTTTTAAAGTTGTCTAAGGCTGGCTGAAAAGTAGTAGTTTTTAGGATATTTCTCATTAATTAGTGGGCAAGACGTCAAACAACATTGCGCACTGGCTGTCTTACATTACACAGATTTGATCTTTAGGGAATTTGAAAGATACTTTTTGCTTGCATTTAAATAGTTTTTGGAAAACATGAGTACCTAATGAGAAAAAACATGCCCTGGAGCAGAAAGTTTTACAGAAATATAATTAACGAGGAAGGGGCACTGACTGTGACCTGCGGGAACTTCGATAATTTTTTTGCATATTCTTGCACAGCGTATCCAAGTTTATTATGAATTTTTTGGTGCGTGAACGTTTCTTTTTCATTGAAAAAACCGCTGAAAGACAAAAAGTGATTTTTTTTTAAAAAAAATTGCCTTGAACAGGGGGTTGTTTTGGAAGTGCCAATAAACAGCATTCAAAAACAACAGGGGGTGGGCCAAGGCCATGTTTTTCAAAAACATCACTTTTTGCCTTTCAGCGGTTTTTTCAAATAAAAAACCGCTGAAACGTCCCTTTACCAATATGTATCCTCTGAAGGCCCATGAAAAGTATACAACTGGCATTCTAAAGTTCTAAAAACACTTCCATATTCATATCACGGTTTTTTATAACTGATATATGGGTCATTTCTATAATTTTTGTTGGCCTTCAGAGCTGGGGAGTCAGATTAATAAAGAACTTGGAACGAGAAAACAAGTTTAGAAAGTTTGGGCAGTGATAGATTGACCATTTTCTGATTGGGCTATTTGAGTTGGGCCACCTTTATAAAGGATCAATTTATGGTACAGCTTAACGACTAGGGAAAACTCGGCAAAAACGAAATTTGCCAAAAAGAATATTGCCAAAACGAAAATTGCCGTATCAAAATTTGACAGAATAAATTTTCAAAACTTGGGTTTCATCTAGAAAATTTTGCTCAACGCTAAATTGCTGCCCTTTTTATTTTAGCCAAAACCTACGCTTGGCAAATTTCAATTTGGCATAAGTCGTTTTGGCGAATTGTGATTTGGCAAATTTCGTTTTTGCCGAGTTTCCCCTAGCCAGCTGAACCATGGAAATTTTCTAGCAAATGTTTTAGAAAATTTTCGGCTCAACTAGATAGGCCAGTGAGTGAGTTAGTCATATCAATCCCATATAACATAAAAATTCAAAGAGTAGGCGCAATGGGATCCTAGTACTCTATAAACAGCTCAAAAACAACAACCTGGTCTCCGTTTAAATTTTATACGTCTTCGGTGCAACCTTGACTGTTAATTTAAGGAAAAAAGATAAAACGCTAGCTAAAAAGTAAAAATGAGAGTTGAAGAAAAAACAAGCATGGACAAAAAGGTTGCGTAATCCAAAACACTAATAATTCTCCATTTACTCCACCGTTCAAAAATCGAGATGAAGATGTTGTGGTTGTGGAAGTGGTTGAGTTATTAGTGACTACAACCACCACTCCCCGGCGATTCATTCCTCCTCATGCAGCTCTATCTAATTTGAATAATCGATTGTGAACGATTGTCGTGTATTTGTGTTATAATTCAAGAGCTCACTGATAATTCTTGTATTTAAAGCAAGTTTTTCCGTTTCACCTTCTTCTCAACAATTACATACATTAAACATACTAATAGAGCTGTCCAAAGTGCACACTTAAGCAATAATAAGAGTTTAAGTGGTTCACCAATATACTAATCCTCAACTTAAAATTACAAAAATATTTAAATTTTCGGAATTGCTAAATACTCTACTAGTCAATATTTCACTGGCCCCGAATTTTAAAAGTACTTATATTGAAAATGAAGTCTTAACTTCGGCAAAGTTTTAGGCGTAAGTTAGGCTAGTGCAAATTAGCACGAGCTCAAAATGGAGGTAGGCGGAAATGCGGAATTTCCGGATTTAAACCGCTGCGAAAATCCGGAATTTTTGAATAGAAATCAGTTGTTTTGACCGATTTAATTCAAAAATTCCGCATTTCTGCCCACCTCCCTCAGAATAGCCAAAATAGCAAAATGCTCCGAATAGCCAAAAAAATACGAAAAAAAACAGAACGCCAAAAATTCAAAAAAGGTCAGGCTTAGGGCAAACCTTTAAACCTTTTTTATGTCTCAGAAAGATTTTTTTGCCGCAAAAGTTATTTTTATTTTTTTCTTGCCGCAAATTTTCTCTTGCTGTAAAAAAAATTTTCACCGCAAAAGAAAATAGACAATAAAAAATTATTTCAGCGTGAAAATAATTTTACGGCAAAAAAGTATTTTTATGATAAGAAAAATATTTGCGCCACTAAAAGCCTTTATTAAAAATGTAAAAAAATTTGAAAAATTCCTATTTAAAAGCAAACAAGGTACTTAAGATAAGAAGAAAAAGAATTCGGTTTTTCCTGAGAAAAGAGAAAAAATTTGACCAATCAGCACTCAGAACAGAATTCAACCAGCCAGCTACTCCTAAGACACTCAACCGAAAGAAAGATAAAGGAAAGAGTGTCTGACCCTTGCAGCAACACAATTTACAGAAAGAAACATTTCTACAGTAGAGCTAAGATGTGTAATGCACTTACTAGGCGCCAACAGGACATTTTCTACGGCCAAAGACACTGAAATTGGATAGTCTACTGGTGGTTTCAAGAAAAAGGAGAGGAAGAGAAATGATGGAGGATGATTTATTGGCCAATTTTGTTTACTTTTGCAGGAGCACCCCCCATTTTGCTGTCAAGTAATTTAAGAAGAGGAGAAAGAAGTCTCCGCCCCATCCCCAACTTCATCTAAGGCCAATATAAACAATTAGGAAGGGTCGCAAAAATTATTTGAGCAACAGAAAATAGAAGCTAATCTGCCAATCGGCAAAACGAAAAAAGAGGCAATTAAGCGATTAAAAATAAAATTATTGGAAGGTGAAGAAACCGACCACCATTCTTGGGTGGGGGGAGTGAGGCAGACGTCTTCAGCCAGCCCGCAAACAAAAAGAAAATAGGGGTGGAAACAGGTGCAACCTCATCTGTCCAAACTGATGAGCAACATTTCGGAGATGCTGCTCCTAATTGGAGAATAAAGGGACTCACCTACCTACCTACCTATCCACCCTGCTACTGCCTTTTGTGCGGCATTCTTTGCTTTTCCTGGCTAATATTAAAGAAGAGAATCTAGGTGTTTGAGAAAACTGTGAGGGCAGTTAAGTGTAAGAATACCAGCAACTATCGCCGGCCTCTCTTCTATGGACGCGACTAGCTGTCGCTACTATGCTGACTGTTATTTTGAATGATATTTTAATACTTTTTTGTAGACAACTCGGTGTTATAATAAGAATAGAAACTTATTGAAAAGATCTATTAGGTTGTCTCAAAAGTTCGCACCGCGTTGCCTTGGTCCCCCCTGTTGAAAATTTTGTACAGTTTTAAAAAGTTCTCTGTGTTTATTTCAGTTTTTCGTTCATTTTTTTGCTCAGCTCATATTGTTTATTGTTTTTAGATGGATAGCAATCATATTCGCCACGTTATGTTGTTTTTGTTTGATTCTGGGCTGATTCTGGGATCGTTTCTTTTCTTCAAAGCCAGCTGGATTTTATGTCAAGGGAATCAGTTGTCTTCAAGAACGCTGGGAGAAAGTTGTGGAATTTGATGGAGATTATTTTGTTGATTAATTGTTATGCTTTGTTTTGAATAAAATTTGAAATTTTGCTTTATTTGAACGTTTGACTGTGAAACGGTGCGAACTTTTGAGACAACCTAATATATCAAAAGGATAATAAATTTGACTTTTGATGCCAAATAAAATCTGCTGCCAAAATTATAATTGTCGCTTGAATTTTGGCAGCAGAATTCAAATTTTCGACAGCCGATTTAAATATTAGCCAAAAAAGTTCTGTCCGGGCTTTTTTCACTGTAAAGCACTGGTATGCTTCGTTAAAATACAAGTCAGCAAAGTATCGAAAAGTGGGTGCATCTATTGTAGTCCAGGCCATAGTCTTTTTTGCAAAAGAAAGCGAAAAAGATGTTGATAAATTATCCATTTGGCTTGTGAAGTCTCAGGTAAAACAGTAAGAGGTAACCTATTTAAAATCCAAATCTAGAGCCTTTTTTTATTGCAAACCCCATACCTTACCAAAACATATAGAAGAAAAAAAAGAAGGTCCATGAAAATGGTTGACTGGCGATGCAGGCCTTAGCCCCACTTTCACTCAAATTCATAAGCTTAATGGCTTTTGGATGAACAGACAAGAGAGACTAACCTATAAATTGGGAGGCCAATTGCTGCAACTTGTATGCGCAGAAACAAGGAAGAAGGAAGAAAAGGAAGAAGAAGAATAAAGGCAACATATTTACTGGGAGGAGCTCAGGTGCAAACACCCTTCTTTTACGAGCCATGGAAAAGCTAGCGGAAATTAAAAGGAAATCCAGTCCTCCCGAGAAGTGGTGGTTGGAAGGAAGAAGATGGGCATTAAACCTATAGACCTACTCAACCATCGTCACAATCTCATCAAATGGATTTTCCACAGCTCTTAGATTGGAATAAAAGAAAAATAAATTTATCCTCTTCCGAAAACAATTGGAAATAAGTGTATTGGTGGATATATATTTACAGACTCCTCCTCCCTCTATATCAATCAAAAATAAAAAAAAAGAGAACGGCGGAATGGTTGGAGAAGAGCTGAATTACTAATCATCTTCGTGACAACATAATAGGCCCTGTTGAAAAGACAAAGGCGAACATTTTTTATGCATAAATATTTTTCGGAGGCTAGCACAGTTTCTGTTCGGCACAGTTCGGCTAAACTATAGTATAAGTGATTCGCCGAAAATTGTGTTTTACCAACTCCTATTAACGTTTTATGGCTTTAAATGGGTAGAAAACATTATTCAAACATCCACCTCCGCACCAAAAAAATTGAACCTCCGCGTCCACCTCCGAACATCCGGCCTGGAGGTGGAGGTCAAACATCCACCTCCGGATGTAACTTCCGGATGTTTGCACAGCCCTGCAAGAAAGTAGTCATAACATTCGTCAAAATGTGCCTTTATTTTCAAAAAAAAAAAATTAAAGGCAAAATTTTCAAATTAAGGGCAATGCCTTTAATTAAGGGATATAATTCGGACCCCTGGGCAGCACTCTGACAGATCAACATTTGCGTACACATCTGAGAGTGCTCTTATTGGTGCAGTTTTGAAATCTGCAAAATTTCTTTCCATGAACCAAATCGAATTGCCTGCCATAACTGACTCTGGAGTCCACAATGTTGCAAAGACAGGAACACTCGTCCATAGACATCAGTCGTCCTACTTGGAAGTAGGCAATACGCGGCTGGTAAAGTAGTCTCACCTGGGAATGCATTCAGTGTGTAAAGTTGAAAGAAATCCTTCGGCGCACAACAAAAGGTGCCATCCATCGACAACCGGCGATTCCTATCAAGCAGCTCCAATCCATTTACCTCAAAATTGCTACTGCTTTGACGACAGCTATGAGCTTTTTGTTGACTCCAGGTTGCTTGTTGCACCGAAAACAGATTTTGCGCTTCCGCCACAAAACTTTTGAAGACACCGTCAGTATTGCACCGTTTGAAGTGAATTTGGCTTGTCGCGACGCATTTCATATCCACCGCACATTACTAACAGCCTCATTTTGCTTGAACAGCGACCATCCTATTGATAGTCATATCTCAGTTAGTAAGTTTCTTTTAAAATTTTTTTTGCTTAATTCAGATCCCTGTGAACATTTTGGCCTGAAAACAAAAAAATGTATCAAAAAATTCATAGTTTTTAATGAAAACAAAAAAAATGCGAAGAACAGAAACCGCCGTTTCACCTTCCACCACCCCTCCCCTGTAAAAATTGATAAATCTTGGTGTTCAGTAAACTAAATTAAGTACTGTTTTGTTGTGGTGAAGGAATCCACCTACTAGTGCATTTAACTAAACAATTAGCAAGTCCGTAGCGAAGCACAATCACAACATCCTGATGACTGCTATTGTAGTGATGAATAACTGGCCTTGAAAGGGCTGACAACAATGGAGGAATCCACTGGAGAAGGAGTATTAATTGAGGTGTGCTGAATCAACTCTTTTTTCATGTCCTGCTAGCACACAACAGATCCACTATAATCTCGCGGCCAGCCAAAAGGTGCAAAATCCATGCTATAATCTGAACGACGGCTCCTCCAGCAAGAGACCTTGGGGTCCGCAATACAATTACCTGCACCTTTGGCGCAAAAGCAATGAATTAGTGCACACAAAAGACATGACTACTCTGGCTTGAGTAAACACTAAATCTAATTATAGAGCACAGTGCGCAAAATCCTGGATAATTTCAAAGCCTATCCACAGGTTTTCCAAATATCTGAGAAACATTTGAGCAACAAGAGCATGTAGCTAAAATTAGGAAAAATAGGCAGGTCAAAAAGTTACATAATCTAGCAGCGGAAGGCTATGATACAGAAAAATGACATGATGTGTGATATTTTAGTGTTCTGACTCACCGAAATTTATTATTGGAGAATAAATTTTGACTTAAGCCTAGGAAGCCGCTGGTTTTTGATAATGTTACAATTGTATAATATATAAATCCATGTTTCTGCCATTTGCAATACGGATACTCCGAGAGCTGATAAATTGAGAAGCTCGATATATAGATGTGCTTGCTAATACAGACACGAATCAGTTTGTTGCACATTTTACGAAAGCCTCTAAAACAGGGCTCTCATCTGTACTTTGTTTATATACAGTCGAACCTCTCTATAAGACCACCACCCTCTCTATAAGACCACTTAAAAAAAAATTTTGGTTGGCCACGTTGGCAAAGAAAACCCACAAAGTTTACCCTCGCTATAAGACCACTTAGGGCCGGTCCCCAGGGATGGTCTTATAGAGAGGTTCGACTGTATTTGCATTTTATTTGGGACCCTGAACCTTTAGAATTTTTGAGATCCTACATCAAAATCATCATCAAATCTCAACAAGCACTGGATAAAGTGTCACTTTTGCAGAAAAATGACCAAATTGTACTTTATTTGTCAAAATATAGTTTTTTTCAAAATTTTGAGATGAGAGCCCTGCTCTAAAGAGATACACACATTTGCAACCTAACCTTTTTCTAAACACTTTCGACCAGCTGAAAACAGGATTGCGCAAAAATCAGACGATTTTACGTACCGCTTAACTTATGATAATCTTCCATCCAAAATGGCAAAATTTACTCAAACTATCGAACAAAAAATAATGATGCTCTTTGCAAAATTCTTGGCTTCTTCAATTTGGCTGCCAGTTTTTTTATTTCTTTTTTGCTTAGGCTTTTGATAAGCTTTCACGGAATTCTAAAATGCAACATTTTGGGAAGGAGATTAGCAGAGCTTATACGGTAGATAAAAGGGGATGATATCGACTTTAGCTTTCTTGACTTGAATGCGAGTCCTCCTGGCAAATGCAATATAGAGTAGGGGCAGCAGACAGCCGTCCGTAGTCGACGCATCCAACTTGGTTTTGATCGTGGCTATTTACGAAGAAACCTGCTGGCATTTTCCAACTTTTAAATCATTTCACTTTTCATCATTTTAATGGTCGCAGTCGAAATTTTGCGTCAACTTATCATTTGTTTGACCTCCCACAACAATTAATAGCCAGTTATTACCAAACAACATTGAGGTAAATCTTGGAGACCTTGAGAGTCTCAGTAAATCTTAATAGTAGTGTGTGCACCCAAATAATTGATATGCTTACAATGATTTACTGCTGTCAACACAAAGAAGACTGTAGAACAACTTCACTCCCTCCACCCATTTATGCACTGCTTTCTACCTCAAACTACCACCACCTAATTATTATTTAGTATCCAAGTAGCAGTAACCATCCTTACTACAGTACAAACACACACAAAATAAACAAGATGCGCACCTTTGTGCCCATTCAAAAGTAATGATGCCCATTCTTGTTCTACCCCACCA
Organism: Ditylenchus weischeri; assembly: GCA_029231635.1. Taxonomy (NCBI): domain Eukaryota; kingdom Metazoa; phylum Nematoda; class Chromadorea; order Rhabditida; family Anguinidae; genus Ditylenchus; species Ditylenchus weischeri. Next base: position 9,293 of record JAMRYI010001233.1, on the reverse strand, counting down.
ACAACACAGGATTATTAGTTGATTCAGCAGTAGCATGCAGAGTGAGCAGAAGTAGTACTAACCAAAAGAAGAGGTTCTAACAGGCGTTAGAAATAGAACTGGAATTTATTATCCTCCCGAAAAGACATTTAATCCCAATAATAGACAGTCTCTCCCGTTAACTACCTTCCCAAAATACAGAAGAAGAAAAATGAATAGTCTTTTCCTCACACAAAAATGGGCAACCAAGAGTTACGCTCTGATTAATACAAAGGCGCAAAAATGAGTGCTGAAGCTATCCCAAACAACACACAATATGTCTGCGAAATACTACGGAACAAAAACATTCGTAATTTAAAAATGGTGAATTAACTTTTAAAAGCTCAAAAGGAAATAAGAAAAGGATCGAGAAAGACATTCACCGCATTTCCTCTAATTGCCGCCCGGCACGCTAATTTTCCGATCGACCTCTAGGGGGTGCTTATTAGATTAGACTCATTTTGATATTTTTGGCGAAAATTTTAGATCTAAAAAGCAGAATCAGTAGATCCGGCGAGAGTTTAAAAAAAAACAGCTCGAAAATTTTTTTTATCCCGAGTTACAATACTTCAAAATGAAGGGGGGGGGAGGCACTTACTGGAAGGGGCGGCCATTATACAAATACAGTAAATAGTTGTATTATTCGCTCACAGTGGTATAGGTGGGCAAGCTAAAATGTACTTGTCCCCTTTTAAAAAATTGGACTTTTCAATAGGGTTGTTGACTCGACGCGTCGAAATCGACTTTTCACATCGAAAAGTTGAAAATTTTTGACTTCCTACGTCCGATTCGACTTCGACGCGTCGAGGAAAAGATTTCGATGCGTCGACTTTTGTCTTGACACAAGACATTTCTAATGTTCTGATGTTCCGGAACTAGCACTTAAGTTGTTGGAAAACAAAATTTGGAATGATCCTGAAATGTCGGAAGACGGACAACAAGAACGGAGCGACAAAAGCCGGAAACAGGAGTTGGAAAACGCGAAATCTTTAACGGTGTGATACACTTCGAAAAGATTTCAAAATTTTTACACCAACATTAGAAAATGGAATATAAAACGAAAAAAGGTCTGGAAGACTGGAGATGGAAAGGAACATTCCAGGACAACACCAGGGCCCCCCGTCTCGGTAGGGGGGCATGAGGTTTCAAGACAGTGAAAATTGCTCGGTTGAGTTGTAGATAGCTATCGCGGCTAAAGCCGCTCACACGCATTTTCATTTATTTGAACAAATACTTACAAATAATTTTTTGACCAAACTCAGGTCGACCTAGTGTCGACCTGAGTGCGGACTAACTCTTTTTTATCGAGCATTTCTAAATCAGATGTAGCTTTTGAGTAGCTCATTTTGTAGCCCTATTCCTTAGCTACCAAATGCCACTAACAGGAAAAAATTTTAGTAGAGCAAAAAAATCATGGCTAAAATAGGAAGAGCTTAATGAAAAAAGTCAATTAAACTATCAAAATTTTCTAACCATTTCTCACCTTGCTACCCTAGTAAAATATTTTAGCACAAATAAATATGAAAGAAAAAGAATGGTCCATATATTGTGGGATTTGGTATATATTATTGTTGCAGCAGTTCCATTGTTTTTGTTTCTTTACCCTGCTGGCTGGCTGTCAACAAACCACAGCTAACAAATATGTGTTTTTGAGGCTCTTCTCCTTGGTAAAACAGTGGGAGAACAATATTCTATTTTCCTAGCTGCTACTTGTGACAACAGGAAGAAGAAAACTGCAAACAAAGAAAACAATATATACAGTAAACAATAGAAGTTGCCAAAGGTGTGTTCAATCACATCAAATTATTGGGAAAGTTGAGAAAAAGGTATATCTCAATCAGAACATCTGCCCTTTTAGCTGACTGAATGATGATTGCAATTCCAACTTGCTGCAGCTTCATAAACAAATAGCTGGGTGAGGACGTCTGAGAAGAAGACGAAGAAATACAATCTTCTTCTTTTTTTACCAAACTTTGCATTTTTGTTGTAAAAATAAACAATCCGAATTCCACCAGCAATAAATTTGCTGGCAACAAAAAATTGGCATTGCTACATTAGTCTTTGAAGTTAAATGATATAAATATTTTAAATTTGCAATAAATGTAAGATTGACCAAGCTTAAATTAGATCGAAAAATGTAAAAATTGATTAAATCAAATGAAATATGTAGTACAGTCGAGTTTCCATAATTCAACACCCCTCATGATAGGCAGACTTATCGCGGGTGACGGGTTATTGAAGAGTAGAGTTGTCGACGCGTCGAGTCGAACATGAAAATTTCGAAGGTTAGAAATGTCCTTTGTCAAGACGGAAGTCGGCGCATCGAAATCTTTTACTCGACGCGTCGAAGTCGAGTCGGACGTAGGAAGTCGAAAGTTTTCAACTTTTCGACGCGTCGAGTCAACAACCCTATTGAAAAGTCCAATTTTTAAAAGGGGGTACATTTTATATTGCGAATGGTTTGAACGCAGGCTCGACTACCACTGGTTGCACACCTTATTTTTATTTACAAGTCTGGTGCCAAAATGATCCTCACACTCTTGGATATACAACAAGATTATCAGCGCAGACTTTCACACCTATTGGAGCTTGTATCCAGGTTTTTCTTTGACTGGTTTGATTGATATTTTCTGGATTTTTTCTACAAGTCAAACGTTTCATTTACTGAAAAGTAGCCAAAATTCTGGGCTTTAATTTGAGCTATCATAAACAGAAAAAACAAAATTTAGTCATGATTAAAATTCTAAAAACATTCAACAATGCCTAATTCCTTGCCATGCTACCCAGGGGTGTCGCAGAACAGTTCAGTATTATGTTTGCAACAAACGTTTTTTTTGCAATTTCAATTTGCATGATTATTTAGAACCTTATACTCAAAATGTAGCCCTGCTTCTCGGCGTCATTTTCAGTTATGGTTTCAAATAAGCATGTAAATTAAAATCGCAAAAAAAACGCCAGTTCCAAAATAATACCGAAATGCTACCCTCAATAGTACTCTTTTCTTCCTTGGTCAAACCTCGCTAACTATACACTTTTCTGAAGTGATTTTGCTATGGAAATTTATGGAATACGCAAATCCCTTGCGTATCCCACCTGCTGAATAGTCACTTTCCTATAAAAAATGCAAAAGTTTAGAAAAAATCAGCTATTTGTAGTACAATCAAGCTCAACGATGGCACTTTTCACGAAAATCTCATCTTCCTTTGATTAACTTTAATTATTGATGTTGTGTTTCACGAATAAACTTGTTTCGCATGTTCGTGGTTCATTGTTGAAAATAGGTTGATGATTCCAGCTGTCTCATGACCATTTAGTACGTGCTTGCTAATACCGCAATACCACGCGGTATACCGCAGCATCAATTTGTGGAATACCGCATACCGCTACCGCACTTGGCTTTATGAAAAAATACCGCAGCACAGTACCGCAGCATACCTGTCTCCGCAGCCCTAGTAAAAAATCAAATAAAAATTTCAAGTCAGAATCGAAAATGCGATTAAATCAATCAATTCAAACCATCTGCAATATAAGTTGTACTGCCCCTTTAAATAAAATGGACCAAAAGAGGAGCAGAATCATATCAAAATTTATTACAAAAATATCAAAACAGGAGACGTTGAAGGCTACTTTTCGACATTGACATTACATTACCATCATTTCTACCTTTACTTGCTACCTCCACAGCTACCTCCTCACATTACATGCATATAGACAGAAATATCGTCTGTAATAGACCCCTCATACTATTTTTCAAATTTTGATAAGCCCTCGTCAGACTCTCGCGAGACACACGGACTCGCGAGACAATTTTATTTTGTGCTTGAAAGCTCATTCAATCGATTTTTTCGCTCCTATGTAAACGTTTCTTGTATTTATTTATCATTAATTTTCCACGTCGTTCTTGCACTCTTCGTGTAAATTTCTGCTATTTTGTCATAAACTGTCATAACGCAAAATAACCAGTCAAAACTTTTCTGCAGCACCACCAGCAAAATATATGGCTATTCTATTTTGAAGCTCAAATAATCCCACTCACAGATTCGAATTTCTGCATATACAAAAAAGCACGGCACTTTAAAAGGAAAAATAAGGGTATATAAAAGTGCATGGCTGGACATGACCCGACAATAGCACAAGAATTGTGTGGATTACACCAAGTGTGCACTAATTTGTGCACACACAAAAAACAGAAGAACACTAGCCACAAATTGGTGTAATGGTTGAGCTTAGACCTGCTGCTGCACCACCAATGCCAATCTTTTGTTGTTGGATTAGCTGGTGGTGCTGGATCACCTTCTTTCTGTTTTATTTCCTCTTCACCGGTTTTGCTTTGATTCATCAGGGGAAGAAATGCGATAATAACCGTCCCCACCTTGTTCTTAACACAAGCACAACTGTTTCTATATTTCACTGTGGCATATACCTTAAAATGGATATAATTACTGCAGATTTTTCTGAAAGTAGATATATAAATCGAGGAACTGGTATATACAAAATGGAATCAGAAAAAGTTGGATACATGTGTGATCTTGTGACAAAATATGTAGGGTTGTCGAGGCATTGGATATTTCGAGGCGAGGCCTCGATTCCTCGAACACATCTCCAAGTTTTCGAGTCCTCGCCTCACTTCGAACCCCGAAATGGGGGGGGATCCTCGAAATCGACACCTAGCATCGACAACCTTGAAAACCTTTGTTTCTGCAGGTTAATATAAAATTTACTCAAGGCTCTTATTTCGAGGTATCAAACCTTATTTTGGTATAGAAATGTGCATCAAAATCATATTTTTCGCATCAAAAGAGCAATAAATAATGTATAAAATCAGATTTTCTGCTAAAATATCCTAAAAAATTTAGTGCGAGCAAAAAACTCAAATATGAAATGTGTCTTTTCTAGATCATTGTTATTAGCTGGTTAAATACCGAAAAAAAAATAACATTTTGCAAAAACAAAACTTGAACAAGCATATGTTATCATTAAAAGGTATTATGTTATTTCCTGCTTTATGAAAAAGAGGGCCCTATCCCCAATGGGTACGAATATTAAGCTTGGTCCCCCTGTTGTTTTTTTGTAATTTTTGGGCTTAGGCGAGGGTAGGCTAGCGTATGTTAGGAAATACGCAAACATGTTTCTCAAACATTTAAAAAATTAACGAAAAAATGTTTAAATCCGTCCTGACATACGCTGGCCTACCTTTGCCTAAGCCTGAAAAACAACTGAGAAGTCAAGTCAAATAGGGGTGAGAAGCCGAATAGCATTGTTTGTTAAGTATTGTTATTTTATTATTGTTATTATTTATCATTGTATCATAAGAAGACACATATTTTTCCAAAATTAAGCGACTTTATAAAAATACTGGCCCTATTTGAGATACCGATCCATTTTTTTGCATTGGTCCCCCTGCTATGTTTACGTGATTTTTCAGGACTAGGTTTGGGCAAGGGTTGGCCAGCATATGTTAAGAAGTACTTAAACATGAATCTAAGATATGTTTGGGTCCGTCCTAACATACGCTGGCCAACCCATGCCTAAAAAATTAAAAAAACAACAAGGGGACCAAGCCTAAAAATCGGTACTCATTGAGGGATAGGGCCAACAAAAGTTTGAATGTAAGGGCCAGTGAAATGGGAGCAGAAAGAAATAGGACGTCAAAAAGAAGGCAAAGATGAAGAAGCCATTTTTGCTGGATAGATATATTCCCCTTGCAATTAACTTGGCCCAGAGGCTCTTATCCTTGTCCTCCTCCTCCTGAGGTGGTTGGCAGGAAAAGGGCCATTAAAGTGGATGGGAAGGTATTCCTCTTACTACTTTTCCCAGCGGATAAGATGCCATATTCCGTCAGCCAAACAATTAACACCTAAGCCAGCTATGGTAGCAGTAGATATCCTTGGGGAATAAGAAGAAACTTGGTAAGACCCAGCCACCACACTATTTTTATATATGCTCTCATTTGTGTAAGCTGTGCTGATGTTGTTGTCTTGGCTCAATTTTCAACCGCCAGCTTTTAATTGGCCCAAGCAATTGGAGAATGAGAAAAGTTGTTGGAAGAAAGAGCTCTAAGAACCCCAACTTTGTCCAGATTAATCTGGATTATTTTTGGATACTAACAAAATACTTGTTACAACTTTATTAAAGTTGAATGTATGCTTAGGGATGAGACGGGAATCCCGAAAATTTAAAAAAAAGTTAAAAAAGTAAGAGAAACATGTAATATACGCTGGCCAACACTTGAATAAATGGCTTTTAAAAGAGAAGTTATGTAATTTTGTAGTTAGGTGGGACCCAGGGGTTCGATCGCGAATTTTGAAGTTTGCTAGTCATCCTAACTCTTTTCAGTTTTTGACGTAAAACTTTTTTCAGAAGGAAAATCTCAAATTCTGAGACCGAATTCGTGATCAGAAGTGATCAGAGACGTAAGAATCGACTGTCATATTCAATTCTTCTCAAGACAATATATATTCAAACAAGTCAATACTGTATAATTCTAATATTTAAATATTGTCTTGAGAGGAATTTGAAAATCAAGAATCAGGAAATGATTTCAAAATTGCTGTAACTATCCTTTGGAACAACAAGTTTAGGCTTAGCCCTTAGGCTCAGGGGTAGGCTAGCATAAGGAAATTGTGACTATAGTTTTACGCACTTTGGGGGTGGTGGAGAGGATGAAGGGGCTGGAACATAAATTGAGGTTTTTTAACTTAAGCTTAAAAAGGTAAAATCGTTGGGGGGAGGTAGAGTGTATTCGCTAGTAGGGTCAAAAATTAGCGAAGATAAAATAAATACTTAGAAAGCTGATATGGCAAATGTAATTTGGCTGCTTTAGATGACACAACTGGTGCCATTATTTGCTTATTATTTAAGTTTTAATCAACAACATCTCCTTTGCAATTGTTTAGCTCTCCTGCCCTTTTTCGGCACTAGTGTTATCGGCTGAGAAAGGCTGGATAGGAATGTAATTGAAGGCAGGGCGATAAAACTTTTAAGTCCAAGCCCTTTTGCCCCATAAAATTGGCCGTATAAGGAGATAAAAGTTGGCTTAGAATGACACTTAATTAAAATCTGAGACTGAATGCCTCTGTTTGCGCATGACACTTTCATTCTCAAGACATTTTTGAGAATCACATTGCAAAGTTTTAAGAATTAAAAAAGAGTTGGGTTAGTATAAAAATTGGTAAAGTTGAAAGTAGAAAATTTTTTTATTTGGCAAGGATTATTTTCACCAAAACGTGCTTATGTAGCTGAGTCTCTACATATTGCCCCCTCCCCAGGGTGACCAACTCAAATTTTGAAAATAACGGCATCATGTTCCAAAATAACGGCATTCCAAATAGAAGAATCCAAAAATAACGGCATTTTTTAATTTAATTATCCAAAACTAAACAAAATGTCATTATTTTCATAAAAAAATAACGGCAAAATTGTGCGAAATAACGGCATGCCACTAAATAACGGCAAGTTGGTCACCCTGCCCTCCCACCTGCAATCTCCAAAATGCTGACACCGGATCCATGTTCAGAATATTCGATTCGCGTGTAAAACTGCTCTTAAAAGTTTAAAATTTCAAATCCGCTCAAGACAACAAACATGCAAATGTTGAATTTTTCGAAATTTTCAATGTTTGCCGTCTTGAGCAGTGTTGTTCCGGCGCCGAGATCAGCGCCGGCGCCGACCTCTTTTCAAAAAAGTCCCCAGCGCCGGCGCCGAGCGCCTCCATAAAAAATTTTTGGCTCCGGCGCCAGCGCCGGCGCCTCCCGTCTGAAAGAAATTGCCCCAGCGCCGGCGCCGGGATAAAAATTTGGGTTTCGCTGTATATTAAAAAAATTGTATTTTTAATGACAGGTATATTGACAAGTATAATGTTTCATAATTTTTACAGAAAATTCGAAGGTACATTTAGATGTTTATAAATTTTTGATTCAAATTAAGCAAACATTTAAATTTTATAAGATTCGGACCGGAATTGGATTTATGACCACTAGTATTAAATGTAAGCTGTGAGAATAATCTTTCAACTGATTCTGAAGTGGCTGGCATTGGTAAAACCACAAAAGCTAGCTTTGAAAGCTTTGCAAACTCCTGAATTAATAATTAATCCAAAATAATTCAATTTTTTGCTTCTTACCTGGCTTTTTTCGGCCCAAAAATCTAACCCAGACTCCCCACTTTTTTTTAATACAACATCAAAATAAGAGTTTATTTCTGCAGATAAAGTAGAAAATGTTTCGGCAGTCGATTGGGGATTTTCAACCGTGCATATACTTTGCAAGAATGCTGCTGTGTTGTATGCGCTTTTTTCATATTTGGAATTTTTCTTGTGATGCTTTTCTACATAATCTACGTGAACCACCAGCACAGTATCTGCGCTCATGAGTCATGACCTCACCAACGCCCTGCGGGATTGCAAAAAGTAAGACACATGGAAATAAATATTAAGTAAGCAGTAAAGTGAATACGGCATATCTATAGTTGTTTTGTAAAACCACTTGTGTAAATCAATTTTTACTATTAATATGAATTGATGCCTTGGTTAAATTTAATAATATAGTAAGCAGATCGTAGAAAATGTATAATATAAAAAAATTGAAAGAAAATGCAGCATGAAAATACAAATACTTCAACTTAAATTAAGAAAAATTGGGTTTTTAATATTGGACAGTAAAATTTTGGAAACAGCGCCGGAGCCATAGTTGCTTAAAAAACAGCGCCGGAGCCATAGTTGCTTAAAAAACAGCGCCGGAGCCATAGTTGCTTAAAAAACAGCGCCGGAGCCATAGTTGCTTAAAAAACAGCGCCGGAGCCATAGTTGCTTAAAAAACAGCGCCGGGGCCAGCGCCGGGTCAAAAAATTTTAGCGCCGGCGCCAGCGCAGGCGCCGAGCGCCGGGGCAGCGCCGGCGCTAGCGCCGGCGCCGGAACAACACTGGTCTTGAGTGGATTTGAAACTTGACGAGTACAGAGTTTCCCAATAAATTCGAAACACTATGAAACACCCACCCGAAAATCGGGTATAGGACATTTTCCGGTTGGACATTTTTCGGTCGAAATTTTTCGGTGGTCATTTTTTGGCTGTACTTTTTTCTGTATTGAGAAAAAAGCTCTGTTAGTACCGTTTTGCAGCTAAGAATCGAATCTTCAAAATAATCAACAATCAACATCTGGGGCGGTTATAATAATCGATTTACCCTTACCTTTTACCTTTACCTCTACCCTTACCTCTACCCGTTAAAATAAAGAATTTTTACCCCTACCTCTACCCGTACCCTTTACCCTTACCTCT
>JAMRYI010001251.1:0-35780 GCA_029231635.1 Ditylenchus weischeri | reverse complement strand
GCTTTGGCGACTTCTGTTGACTATTTTGATTGCTGTCCATTGCCCTATTTGAAATTCATGTCCGAGTGCCCTCGATCCGATGCCCACACTGATGAATCTGAATGCAACTGATAAACACAGTTACAGGAGCAATCCAACAAACACCTGAGAAAGACAGCCAACCTTTGCTTGCCGGAGATAGGACGAAGATGATGAAGAAAGATGACCGGATAAACGAACTTCCAGCTGTGCGTAAAGTTGATCGAACTGAGCAGAGGAAACGGCAAAATTGCTTCAGGTCATCTGGATCCCTGAATGATAGTAGCGGCTGAACATAGCAAAGCTGTTTTGGATCCCTTGCAACTTTCAACTTTCATGAAAGTTTTTTCATAGTTTTTCTTGCGTTTTTATTGCACATTTCTGTGCTTCCAGTATGTGTTTTTATTTTGCCTTTTAGAATGGCTACTCCCACGCACAAGGATCTGACGGATCTGGAAAAGGCAACTATCATCGAGGAGGTTCGTGTTCGGCCAGTCATATGGGATGCAACGCTTAATGACCACTCGAAACGTGCTGTGGTGGACAAGCTGTGGGCGGAAATTGCTTGGTCGGAAGGCGAAGACTGGCTGGCCGAGCAAGATGAATTGTAGTATTGTTCCCAAGTGTTATCGTAGTGGTGTTCATTCTGTTTGCGATACCGATGAGTATAAAAGTTTTGGCTTGTATGGATTTGGCTTGTACGTTTGTATGTACAGTTGTCAGATCTCGATTACCTTGCTCTGGGGCGTTTTCGGAAGAAAAAAATGTATGGCTTTCTGTATTTGTCTGACTGTATTTGGTAGCGGTTAGTATGGAGCTTGTTGTTATAGGGCTGGTCTGATCTGATAGAGCTGTTTGAATTGGTTAAGATTGGCTAAGTAAATATAAAATCACAAAAAGTTGAAATTTTTCAAAAGTATAGTCGCAACATGAAAGTTGCAAGTTGAAAGTGAAAGTTGTAAGAAAGTTGCAAGCGACTATACTACTTTCGCTTGTAACTTTCGCTTGCAACTTGCAACTTTCAATTTAAGGCTGAAACTTGCAACTTTCATGTAAGTATAGTCAGGCCCTAGGATTACAAAATTAATAAACATAAGCAAAATAAGCTTCAAACCTGATTAAGCATCAATCAGCTATCACTGATTATCACTGATGAATTTGATTAAAAATTTTGATAGGCCTTTTGATAATATTTTGATAGGCCCACTTGTGGGGGCCAGAAAAGCTAGTATTACTTTATTTAGATGTCCTGACTTTGAGAACTTTTTCATTTTTCAAAATAAACTGTATAAAATGAATAAACAGCTAAAAACAATAAATTTACGAAATACAAAGCTATTGTCTATAATATTGTTTTTCTCTTGTAGTTACTTTCGCACTTGGCTTAGATATAGCAACAGATTCTTTTGCATGCGGTTGATTTCTCCAACAGTAAAGGGAATCGTGCGCGAAGGAAAACTTTCATTAATATAACCGGCTGCCGCATCTTGAGCATTTTTCCCGTAATTTTCGGCCATGTTGTTCTAAATTTAATTTGTATTTAAATGGTCATCTTATTAAAATATTATAAAACAAAATAACTTATATATTTACTGTCGTCTTATGCAAATATTATTTTTGCTGCAAACCTGTGACATGCGTGGTAGTAGCAACAAATTTTTTGACCTAAACGCAATAGCCGGCGGCGGCGGTGGTAGCGGCGGAGTAGTGGCAGTGACGAGGTGGTTTTTGAGGTGCCCAACTATGTATGTAAAGGAAAAGATCGACAAACGAACCTAAATGACAACGAAAAGACAGAAATCCTGAAAGTTTGAAGTTGAAAGACAGAAGGTCAAGTTGCCAAAATTCAACCTTATTTGAAGTGAATTGTCCCATAATCTGAAATTTTGCCCAATTGTCAAAAAGATGAATTTTAGTTGGGATGAGTTGTCCTAAAAATTAATTCCGCATTAGGCGGGTATTCAAAAAGATTACTACACCAGTGCCTCCAAGTGGTCGTCTACATACAGTGCCTCAAGTGGTCATCATCTACACCAGTGCCTCAAGTGGTCGTCTTTATACAGGTCCAACAGTATCAAAAATTGGTTGGGTGCAGATTCGCCCTTTTTAGAAGGTTTCCATTGGTGTTCGGTATCAAATGGTCTCTCATCAACTTTGCATCAAGTTCCAAGGTACGCTTTTTATTTTGCTGTAGATTTAATGTGACTATCTACTTCTATCAGATTCAAATTCTCGCGCTGAAGTGGTCGTTGCCTCAGGTTATCGTCTACATCTTATGCCTACAAGTGGTCGTCTACAATAAGCAGAGCCTCCAGGTGGTTGTCTACTACGCCAGTAATCCGGTGGTCGTCACGTACAGTGCCTTCAAGTGGTCGTCTTGTATACAGTGCCTCTAAATTTAATTATTTTTCATGTATTCGTACTTTAAAACAAAAAACAATAATATTTTTTGGGTGCAGTTTCGCCCTTTAAAAAGTTTTCAGTGTTCCGGTATCGTGGTCTTTCTTTCTTCAATTTCTGGTTCTACGAATAGAAGTAATCATGTTTTCTAGAAATGCTACTAAATGCCTACTACTAATGCCTGCGGGTCGTTCACACAGTGCCTCGAGTGGTCGTTCATACATCCAGGGGGCATACGTGTCGCCGTATAGTGCTTCTAAGTGGTTGCTATATGTGCTTTAAAGAAACTGACCATGAAGAAGACAGTGGAAGTCCGACATGAATCAGCCCCTGTGGTAAACTCTTGGAATAAGCTTTAATTATTATCAAGTCGCTTCAGATGATCAAACGATGTGTGCCGAAGAGTTTGGAATGAAGCCAACCAGAGAAGATTTGGATTGCCTGAAGCCAGGAAAGTGTTTTTATAGCAATCAACGTTGCTATGCGTAGATCCGCCGCTCTTATTTGGATCGCATTTTGCCGACGGTTGGTTATTTTGTCTTTGCAAATTTTAAATCTCATTTTTAGGTCTACGCATTTGACACTTTGTTCTTCCCACATCTCTAGAAAAGGTGTTTTAAGCAGCCTAAATAACGTGAAATTCTTTTGAAGAACATCCTTTTTTCCACTTTACACTCCTGGACACTTGGCTTTAGTGGTATTTTTATTTTGTCTTTTTGGAACCTTCATGTGTCAATTTTGAATTTTGCGAAAAATGAATTATCTGTTTCAGGCAGTCAAAATGAATGAGAAAAGATTGGTCTACTATGACTCCCTTCTTGGTAATGGCAATGAGGTTCTTTACTCGATCAAGTAAGGAGTTTTCAATACGGTTTAAGTCATAATTAAGTATTTAGGGATTTCCTGACAGAATTCGTAGTGGAAACAAATAACAAAGAAGCAGACCTTTTCAACGGAATTGGTTTTTGCGCAAAGGTATGTTGTTAATTGTTTGTTGCTGTGCTTCATTAGAACTTTGCAGAACATTCCGCAACAGAACAATGGGTATGACTGCGGAGCCTTCATATGTCAATTTGCGGAGCGGATATCTCATGGTGCCTTGATTGATTTTTGGCAGAACAACATGAAGGAGATGCAAAAGAAAAGTTTCAGCAAAATTCTTGGTGGTAAATTGAATTGAAGTGCTCCAATGTATTTTTGTGTGATTTTATTTCCCTATACTCAAGCTGTTACAAAATGTTATTTTTGTCTGAATAAATTTGCTTATTGCTTCGTTTCAAAAAATTTTTCAAAAAGAAATTGTTGAGTGTAGAAATTGTAGAAAAAGAATTAAGGTGTAGTACGAAAAAAAATAATACAGGAAAATAAGTGTTGGGACTAAGGGTCTGAGTGAGAAACCGAGAATTTTTTTTTGACAATTTCAGCCCTGCAACTGACCAAAACAAAGAATGTGAGCGAACCGAGAATAAGAAAGAGATTAAATCCGATAACAAAATAGCGAAATTTTAGATATTTTTTTAGATTGGCCCCACTACTAAATATAGTAGTCATATGTGAGAACAGAAAATGAATTATGGCGGCGAAAAATTGGTCGGCGGAAAATTGACACATACCCCGACTTCCATATTATCAGTGGCCATTTTGCTTTTTTGATCGATACTGAAAAAGCAAAAATTAGTTGATGTTGGGATTCAATCCACGATCATCAATCACAAATCATGAAATGCGGCAACCGGACATTGTCGACTATTAATAGAATTTGTTGCGCGACATTGTCGACTATTTTTTAATGAAATTCGGTTGTTTCGCCCGAATTTCATTAAAAATAGTCGACAATGTCGCTTTAATTTAATTTTCAGGACAATACATCGCTGAAATTCTTTCTGAGGAAATTGAGAGTTTGGGCAAAAACAAGATTGTAGCAGTCGTGACCGATCATGCAGCCAATATGCAAAATGCATGGAAGGTTCTCGCTGTCAAATATCCTCGGTTCCTTTTTGAAGTCTACAAGGTTCACATGATCATTCTGGCCACGAAGTACATCGCCGATAAGACCGAGATTTGTGATTGCCTGAAGCACTGCTCTGAAATCGCAAGTCTTCAGGTATTTCAAAACATCTTTTGTTCAACTTCTAACAGTTTATTTTCAGGAAGAAAACGGCAGAAAAAATCCTGAGCAAGATCCGAGTGGAAGAGAAAGGCTCATCGCAAGTGCTTCAACAGCCAGTCAAGTCTCTGAACTTATGCAACGCTCGTCTCTTCTATCGCCAACAACAAGATCTCACTCAAGTCAGCAGTCTGGGCACCAGGAATCGAGAAGGATGCAACGTTAAAGGATGAAGCCCAAACAAATTCTTCTTACTGACTTCTGGCTGGACGTGAACGACATCTTGGCTCTCTCTGATGCAAAAAAAAGTCGGCCAATGCAATCACAGCTATTGAAGGGAATGAATTAGACTCCAGAACTTGCTACAAGAAAATCAAGGAAGCCTTTGTTTCATCCAAAGCCGCCATCGACAACAGTGACTTCCTTCAAGAGCTCAAAAATGAATTGATTGAGACAAGTTTTGTTTAGTGAAGTTGTGTCGAGTCTAGGGTGACTCGGCAAGAATATGTTGGTGGAGAGTCCTTAGGAGGTTTTGCAGGGCCACTATTTGAGTGTGTTAGAACACTGCAATAATACGAACAAAATTTATTGACAAATAAAATACAAAAAAAAATTCTGTACTAGGGTCAGATAGGAATCCTAAGTGGCAGACAGGGGGTTTATGTACAGGCCAGGGTAGGCGTGAACTGTAGCCAGTCCACGCCGATCCCGCCCTATTTTTAACAGAGGGGGGATAGAGAAGAAGGGAGGCTACAAAGGGGGATAGAGAAGAAGGGATAAGGAGAAGCTACAAAAAGGGGACCCAAAAAGGAAGGGAAAAGCTGGCTGGCTGGTGCAAAGAACCACTAAGCCAACCAAGATCGCAAGGTGCGATAAGAGAGAGAAGAAGCAGCGATAGCCGCTTCCTGGGAAAGTGAGTGGAAAAATGCAAAAAATTGAGCGGTTTTTGACCGATAACAACAACAAAATTTAAATAAAATATTAAAGCTTGAAAAAACTTGAAGCTTGAAAATAGATAAAAAAAAAAGCCGATTTTCGGCACAAAACAGGTCAAGAAGCCCATAGGGCCATATTACAAACAAGAGGCCATCTCAGGACCATTTTCGCTCTCGCATCTGAGCTGAAGATGCGATAGTTGAACTTTGTTGACCATATGATTTTTAGATCCTCAAGAACAGAGAAAAATTTGGCAAGACAGATGTGGCTCATTTGCTGGATGTGCTGGAGCCATCGAATCAAGGTCAATCGTTGAGTCAAGAAGAGAAGCAAGCTGCAAATTGAGATCTTGACCCACAAATGTGTGAAGAATCTATTGTTTGTCGGCAAAGAAGGAAAGATTCAGGTTAAAATGGTTGTTCGATGCTTGTTTTTAGGTGATGACTGAATGGGCTCACTGGCTGGCTGGAAGAGGAATCTTCGCAAGGGACAATCTGTGCTATGCCTGGGATGCAATCAACACAATGGATGGTCCGATTTGTTGGAAAACCTTCTCCTCGGACACTCGGCTCAAGTCGTTCAAATGCTCCACAATGTGCCGATCTCAGCTGCTCTTACAGAAACAAACTGGTCACTCCGGGAAGGAATTCACACTAAGCTGCGCAACAGAATGAAGGTGGACTCGGCATCGCAAGTGACGTTCATCAAACACAACCGCCAGCTTGAATCCGCGGACCTCTTCAAGTCACGCCGAAAAGAAAAAGAAATGGAAATTGAACAAAAATTTGAAGAGCCCATGGAAGAAACTAATATTTTGGATTGTTTTGATGATGATTTGTTTGATTTTGATTGATGTTGTTATTGTATAATGTGTTCAATTACCCAGCAAATATTATTTCTTTGCTTTTCGGGTAATTACCCGGAAAGTATTTCTTCGGAGAATTACCCAACCCTACAGGAAACCCATTTGAATAAAACCATAATCTGTCTTAAATCTATTATGCAAAAACACCTGTTAGTCATAAGATATTCAGCCAGAAACCTATTTAACCAAAAGACATTGGGTCTTTAACTCATTTGCGATTGTTAAGCCACTTATAAAATTAGCGAATTTTTTTTTCATTCTTATGCTTTCTTTCCCACTCACTCTAGGGTTGCAGGTAAGGCTTTTTCGACCACACCCAAAGCATAGTCTATTTTTAGTTCCTACAATATACTCCGGCTTTTTTTCAGGACTTCCAATTTTTCAGGACAGCCAGGTGGATATCTACCTGACCATCTGATCCTAGACCTGGTTTTGGGGTCCGGGTGGGTAAAATCGTAGCTTATCGCAACTTATTTAGAAAAAACCCTGACCTGGTCCCAGTCTCGAAAATGCAAAAGTCCAGTGGTCTCGAGGTCCCGATTTTTTTAAATCTGGGTCCCGAAATTGTTTACCTTACATCGGAGATTCAACTGTACCGGTTTATAATGGTCTGGTTTGAGTAGATTGGGGTAGTTTATAGTGATTTGGGGTGGTTTCTGATGCATTGGAGTGGTTCGTGGTGTTTTAGGTGGTTTCAAGCGGTTCGGGGTTGTTTCGGGTTAGGGTTATTTGGGAGAATGTAAGCCGTTTTACCGATCAAAGGATGCCGCCTTTGTGCCCCATACCTGTGGGGCACTTTCAAAGATAAGCCCATAGGTATAGGAGGGTGTAAAGCTCCGTCCTTTTTAGTCTATACCTATAGGGCACTATTGAAACAGCTGTTACCTAGTTCGAAATATTGTTGCGAAATATAGGTCAACAACAGCTGTTACTTATTTCGCAATATACAGGTCGATCAATTTTGGAGGAAAAGGTCAAACAGCCGAGCACCGCTTGACACAGAACAGCTGTCAAGAACAGTTGAAAAGTTAGTGACAGTTGATACAAACATATATACAAGTAGATATGTTTGTCTATACAAACCTATATAAAATCTACACAAAATTTTTAGTCAAATTTTGTGTAGATTTAAATATTCAACTAAGGCTAAGATTTTGTATAGATTTTGGCATTTTGTAAGTTTTGAGAACCACGCTAAAAAATAAGATTTGGACGTAAAGTTCTAAAAAATAACAAAATTTTGAGTCCCAAAATAAGTACCAATCTTATTAATAAGTTCAGATAGAAGCTCTGACCTTTCTAATATTTTAAATTTTTCCCACCGACTCACCATCAGCATAAGCGCATTGTGGTCTACCACAGCCTGAGTTAGCAGCTGATGGAAAATTTCTAGAAGCACAGTCATTGCATACGGGAGGCGGTGGAGGCGGCGGGACACATGGTTGACATCCTGAATTCTGGGCACAATTACAGCCACCACTTGAGCTACCCATGGGAATGCAGGCTTGAGCAAAAGTAGATATCACCACAACTACAACCAAGACTATAGCCATCATAGTCATGGTTTAAGTGTAGTGAAAAGCAGAAGAGTCAAATACCATCTTTGCATGCAGTCTTCCTTCAACCTCCTTGGAATGGGGGGATATGCCTGATTAAGGGTGGACAAATTTCCCTTTACTAATATCCGTTTGGAGCTTAACCAACCATAACCAGCTTATTATGGTCTTCTTTTTGCTTTTGCGTTCTTTGGATTGGGATCAGAAAGCGAAAACTTGTGAGAGAAACCATTTCACGCTTCATAGAGGCAGAAGAGAAAAGTTCCTCTTTTTGTTAGCGAAAAAAACTAGCATAAATCAACAATGATTTGGAAAGAGGTATTCCCTTTTGTGTGGAATTTCTTGGTTTTGGAATCGAGCTATATACTTATAAATGTCAGGGACTTTTAGAGGCTTGAACACACGATTTTGAATGCCATGAAATATCACAGTCAAAAATACAACTCAGGTTTTTACCCATTGCGACTAAACACTTTTTATATAACTTTTTATCTTGGCTAACTTTGGCTAACTTTACTTTACCGGAAATCCGAAAACACGGTTTAAAGCGCTCCAAAGCACTTTTTATGCCGTGAAACCGGTAGAAAACAAGATTTTATCTGTGAGAAAGACATTTTTCGAAAAAAAAACTTTTTGGTTTGCCTTGGCCCCCCTGTGCTTTTTGGTCATTTTTTGCCTGGGTCCAACCTGTGGCAACCAAGACAAACCAAAAATTTTTTTCGAAAAATGTTTTTCCCACACCTAAAAACGCATTTTCTACCCGCTTCACTGCATAAAAAGTGCTTTATAGCGCTTTTAACCGTGTTTTCGGATTTCCGGTAAAGTAAAATGCGGCTAAACCTTTTTTTGGGGATTTTTGATGTCGGTGTCTACTATACCAAAATATTTCGACAGTCGACTCTGGTCTTTAAGCGTTTGAAGACATTTTAAAAGAAATAAAAAAATTCAAAATTGACTTGAAGAATGAGTTCCTGGCATGGTTTTTTATTTCGTGAAAAGTTTCTCCAACTTTGTAGAACAGATCCAGAGATATATTTTGGCATGTAATGTGGATGGGTTTATAAAAACTTTTGCAACTCAAAAAGCAAGACTCATCAAAACAATCCTACCAAAAATCGCAAAGTGGATTGTAATCATCAATCTATCGCTATACTAAATATAGCATAACTCTATACAATCAACCCTCGATAAAACGGCACCTCGATAAAGCGACACCCTCGATATATCGGCACCCTAATAACGTCCCTAGTCGAGAAAAGTTCCTTTTTTAAACCAGCGCCCATGTTTTTTGTACATACATTCAGCTAAAAAAGTTCAAATTTTTTGGTATTTTTAAAACTGCATTAATAACTGCAGTGCGCACCTCGTGCTCGAAATTGTTCAGACAAATAGAGATGATTCCGCCATTCAACAAAAAGAATCGGATCCAGTCAGAAATTATTAATAAATTTCTCCTTAGTTTGTCTAACATTGTGTCATTATTAGGGGCCGGAATTCTATTCATTAAGATTTGCAAAATATGCGCATAAAATAAGCACTAAAAATACTTAAATATCCGCTAAAAACATAAAATATGCGGTATAATTTATAGACTAAACCTTTCAAATGTACCGTATAACATTCGTGCAGAATCTCTAGATGTGGCGAAATTGCTCTAAAACATGTTTTCAAACGGTTTAGCAGCTAATGCATGCTTTAAACATACTGTTTAGGTGATGTTCAATTTTTTTGCAAAATTTCGCAAAAAATTGACCGAAACTTGACATTAGGCCTTCAAGGCAATCCATTCATCCATTTAACCTAAGATTTGAACAAAGTTTCAAATAAACTTTTTGCTCAGGATGGCACAAGACTTTATTCAAAAAAATTCTGAAAAGTGTTGACCGTCATGCATTCCATGATTTTTCTTGATTTCAGCATTTACTAGCTGAACCGCGAAAAAAGATATTGTAAAACAATTTCGAGAAATGTAGGAAGGGGTCTGTACTCCTGCCACTTCTTCTCACAAATACAAACAATGTAAATTTTGCAGTTTTTCTAAGTTAATATCTTTTACAAACCAAATCGATGCTTTCCACTGTTTTTGTACTGCTTTAACTAGAATCGCACGGTACTGAAACGTTAGCTACGTAAATAGAGGTTATTTAGTAAAAAAAGTCTTTTATTTAACGCTTGACAATGAAGTATCCTGTTTGACACTTTTGGAATCTAAGATATTGAGTTAGTTATACACAAAAGACGAGATTTGGCCTGTTGCGGCATCTTTTAAACAAAAAATTTCTGATATTGTCTACAATATGCATGAAATATGCGCAAAAATCGCAAAATATGCACTAAAACAGAAAATATGTAAAAATTGCTGCATAAAAGTACGAGTCCCCAAATTGGGCTAAAAAGTGCGTTTTTGTGCGTAACCAGTTGCATAGAATTTAAGTCCCTAGTTACCGTACCGAAAATAAAGCCACAGTGGCTTTATTTTTTGGATGCCCTCTGGGGGGTGGCTCTCATAGAGGGGGTGGCTTCATATTTTGGTATATTCAATCGGTATATTATACTTTAGACGTCTCACATCAAAATTTATTGAACTAACAAAAAACATTTTCAAATACAATTTTTCAAGGATGTTGGCTGTACAAATAGAACTTCAAGGATGTTGGCAAGCATCAAAAGGCGTGGAACTCAGGATTTGGTGCATTTCTGAAGTCAAATTTTGCGTAGAATTTAAGTCCCTAGTTACCGTACTTCCTCTAATGAAGTCAAATGTAAACATCCGAACAAAAACAAGAGCTCACTTGATGTTATGCAGCTTCTGTTCTTGTTTAACCCAATCAATCACTGTAGAACGATCCACGCCAAATTTCATGCTTGCCCAGTGATTCGAGCCGCCCACTGATTTGGTAAAGTTGACGACCTTTAGCTTGAACTCGGCGCTGTACGACTTGCGCGACTTTGCCTTGACGACTTCCTGCTCTTTTTCTGAGTCACTTTAGTAGTTAGCGATAAGATCCATGATTCTGGAAAAGCGAAGTAAATACCGATCACACAGCAGATATGGCGATGAACAAAATGAAAAACTTAGATGTCGACATCAAAAAGCAGAAATTTACTTTTGGTTTCAAGATAAATTTGAATTCAAACAAAAGATTTACAGTTCTCTGATTTTTTTGCAAAAAACCACGTTTTTAAAAAAAGGGGGGTGGCTCTAATAGAGGGGGTGGCTTTATTAGAGGAAATACGGTATTATCATTTTAATTTGTATAAAGTAGTGGGGCAGGTTGTGTTGTCCTGTTGTTTATTTATTCTAATTTTTAAAACTTAGCGTTAGGCAAGGGTTGGCAAGCGTATGTTAGGACGGACTCAAAGAGGAGTCTAAGATATGTTTGAGTCCGTCCTAACATACGCTGACCTACCCAGGCCTAAGCCTAAAAATTCTTAAAAAATAACAGCGGGTATCAAGGTCAACCAACAACCCCTTCCCTCTCCCCCACTGTGGAATAGAGTCAAGAAGTGTTCATAACTACTAATAAATACCTCGATAAACCGGCACCGCGAGGTCGGTCCCTAGAGGTGCCGTTTTATCGAGGGTTGACTATACTAAATAATCAATAATATTGGATTTTCTATTTTTTACAAAAACTTGTTTCCTGATTTACCATAAATGTCAAAATTTTTAGTGACTCTGTTGTGTTGTTATTTGCAGGAGATAAACTAGTCAATTTTTTTGTTAGTTCTCCACAAATTTGGGCAATTAGAACACAGCTTCAGCAAGACGGCAAGGAATAAAGCATGAGTGTAAAAGTTTTATTCTCATAAATTAGATGCTCGAACAATTTTTTGTGACGTACAGTTTTTAAAGTTTTATTCAACTTTTTGAAATATTTATAGCCCAAGCTTGATGAGAGTAAATTCGGTCCCATCTACGGTCCGATACAATTTTTAAAGTGTTTTAGAAGTGGCTCATACTGATTTGGTTCACGCAAAGGCTAAAATATGCAACGAAAAAGCTGAAATGTGCCACAAAAAGACAAATTGACATTAAATTAATATTTGCTCTAAATTTTTGTGTTAATTTTTTAATTTTTTTTCAGTAAAGTGTCGCCTAGGATCTCAGCTTTCGAACAAGCTATCAAATTTTGTTGAATGATTTCTCTACAAATCTCTACATTTTTAAAATAATTCAACAGAGTTTGATAGCTCATTAGACAGCTGAGATCCTGCGCTGCATGTTACTGAATTAAAAAAAATTAACATAAAAACTTTAGCACATTTAAGTTTGAAGTTTTGCGCGGCACAATTCACCCTTTTCGTGGCATATTTCAGCCCTTTTGCAAACCAAATCAGTTTATGCCTTTAGAAATTCTCATATGAATGTTTTTATTCAAAAAAACAATAATGAAAGTGGTACTTGTTGGGCTGGCCGACCCATCCCCACTCCCTCCCGCCGAGAAACAAAAGTACAAGATACAAGAACCTATAGAGTATTCTGATTCAAACTACTTTATTACGCATTCAGGCTTAGGCCAGGGTAGGCCAGTGTTAGGACGGACTCAAACATGTTTTTCGCACTTTTTTGCAGTTAAGGAAACACGTTTTTGTCCGTCCTAACATGCGCTGGCCTACCTTTGCCTAAGCCTAAAAAGTCCTAAATGAGTAAGTAGTCTTTTAAATACTACTCCTACTTGGAGTATTTGTAATACTACTATTTTTTCACAGAGGGCTGTGAAAAATATGTTTCAGGGCCAGTTCAACAAGTTCCATCAAAATAGTAGGATTCCTTGCAATTTTTCAATCCAAAAAGAATCTATACAGTCGAACCTAGATAAACGGACACCCCCTCCCCTCAAGTTCGCTCCCACCAAAAAGAGAAAAAAAAAGTTAAAAGCTTTTGCCGAACCTGATTCGTCAGTCTGGTCACAACAATTGCAAAGATTCTGATTTTGCCGATTGTTTTTCCAATATCCTCTAATTTTGCCATGAAGACCCTCGAACCTCGATTAACGGACACCTATTTCTGAAAATACTGTGTCCATTTATCGCGGTTCGCGGGTATTTAAAAGGGCGTACCAGCGCGTTAGAGGGGCAATTTCAAATTCGCAAAAGGAGGGTTCCAGGGACATTAAAACGACAATTATTTTTAGATACAAATTTGTCATTTTACATAAAAAGGCTAGGCTGCGTGCTGAAACCAAATCCGACCAAGTTCGGACTACGTCAGCACTCTACCACTAAGCTACCCAATTTAATAGGCAGACATTGTGTTTTTCATTACTTACTGCTCTTTACAAAATGACAAATTTGTATTCAAAAATAATTCTCGTTTGAATATAACTGGTCCCCGCCTTTTGCGAATTCCACCGTCCGAAAAATTTTTACCGGCCGTCCGCCGTCCGTTTAAATGGTTAAGACAAATAAATTTATTTATTTTTGTGTGTTTCTTATTTTTAGCATTTTTTAAATTTTGCATTTTTTTACAAAATAAGGTCGCTCTCACAACACATCGCATCTGCTTCCGCATGCGGCTATATTGTGAGGGTTTATCCGTATGCAAATGCGTACGCAAATGCGGATATGTTATGAGAGCCCGTCCGCATCCGCACACTTTAAATACCCCTATCATTGTTCTAAACATGAAAAGAGGGCATGGTGGGCAAAGGCATGGTGGTTGCCAGATTTTTTTGCATCTTTTTCAGATTTTTTAATTGCCACCCTCCCTGGAAATAGGGTCTTACCGTATTTACTCTAATAGAGCCACATCTGGCTCTGTTTTCCAATTTCTAAAAGTCTTCACTTTTAGGTCTTCACTAATCCGGATGCTACATCGATTAGTCGTCATCAGAACTCAAATCAATCCCAACTTTCCGGTAATTTTTTCGCTGATTTCTGACGATGATGTCTCATCTCTCTTCAGTTTCCATCAAGCTTCGCTACATTCAAAAATATGGTTTCGAACGAATCTGACCGCACGAAAGAGCTATTGCGCAGACAATTCAAAGGCATGCGACAAAGATGTTCTATCACCTGTGATATTTGGTGCGACAGTGCTCTACAAAATTCATACCTTGGCATATTACATTTTCGGTACTTTTTTAAATTTAAAGTAACCAAAGCTTTTCTCAGGTGTGACACTTCATTATTGTGCCACTAATTCAATGCTCAAGCGTTATTTCCTTGGATTAAGCAAGTTGAATGGATCTTATACTGGTGCTATGATACGCCGTGAAGTTGAACAAATTCTAGCGGATTACAGTCTTTCACTCAAGCAAGTGTACAAAGTGGTTACTGATGGCGGAAGCAACATGGTCAATGCTTTCAAAGAAGATGTCGAAAGTTTGCTTTTTCTTTGGCAAGATTTTACTATTTTATGATAAAGTTTTTAGTGATGGTTGACTCAATTTGGCTTGAGGAAAATAATGAAGTTGCTCTGGGAAACGAAGAAGCCTTTGGATTTGACGAGGAACTTTTTGATGACTGTCTGTGACGTAAGCTTTCTCTTTGTATTTTTTGTGATTTTTACTTTGAGATGTTTAGAACAGCTTTCCCTTTGCGAATGTCTTGTTTTGCTCATAGTATGCAGTTGGTTGTCGCTTCCATATTCAAGAAAAGCATTTCGTTCTCAAGTGCCCATAGGAATATGTGCAGTTGTATTGGCCACATCAAAAAATCGCACCTTGCAATTGAGGTTGTCTTTTTGCTGAATGATTATTTGACAAATAATTCTTTGTAGGACCTGAGAAACGCTGGAGCAAAAGTAGTTGCAATCTTGGCACTAGAAGTCCTTACAGTTCCTGCAACGAGTGCACCAGTGGAGCGTATTTTCTCTCAAGCTGGCTTGGCTACAAGAACTCACCGCAACAAGTCGCAATTTCTGCTTTTGAATTCCCAATTAGTTGTACACCGTAATAGTTTTGTGAGAGATATTGTAAAACATTGTAAATGATGAGCGAGTATGATATGCGAGAAGTGTACGTGTATAACGTGAGAGGTGGAGCAGTAACCAAAATAGTACCCGAGCAGCCTAAGTAATACTGAATGTCTATTTATTCCTACTTAAGCAAATCTTTCTATCGAATACGTAGAAAAACATGTATGGATACGAATAGATTACGGAACAGAATGAAGTGGTTCCATTCCATTTTTAAAATTGGAATGGAAAATGAAATATGCCATTATGGAAATGGAATGGAATTCTATTCCACCTTCAAAATGGAGTGGAATTTGTATTCCATTCCATTTTAGGATCAAAATGTAATGGAATTTAAATTCCATTTTGTCTTTGAATGGAATGATATCCATTTTTGCATGGAATATTCCATTTTCCATTCCATTTTTGAAAACACTGGTTTTCATTCATGTTTTTTTACAGTAAACGTTAGACCAAATCCATTCGAAATTTTGTTTATTTTGTGAATTTACTATCAAACCAGATCATAATCTCGGCATTTTTCATTTATTTATTTATTTCGTCGCCGTCCTACTTCGTACAGACCGGACGACGAAAGGACGGCACGGCCGGACGGGCGGTCACTATGGAAGGGGGTGTCCGTTTTTCGAGGTTCGACTGTGCCGAAAACTCTGTGGAACTGAGGTTGGGTCGAACCTGAGTGCTTTTTTTACCAAATGTAGAAGGGAAGCGTCGAAATTTCGAGTTTTGATATTTGTTACATTTACGATTTTGATTTTGAAAATTTCTGAGTTTTAATGTTCGTTTCGATATATTTATAATTTCGATGGAGCTATAGCTATTATTTTATTCCGTGTAGAATGATGGCCTCCAGAAGAGGCAGAGGATGGTCAGAGAGAGCGAGTGTTATGACCTGGTCACCATTTGAAGGCAATACAGAGATGAGTCAGGACAACAATAGCTTTAGCAACAACCACTGCAACACTATCTTTTACTTTGATCCTAACGACAAGAAGTACAGGTGTTGTTGCAATCAAAGCCATGCCACTGTAAGTGCCACATTGACTCAGCTATTTAAAAATTACTGGTAGTTTTTTTAAGACAGGTGTTCGCATAATTGCAGGTTGGTTGTAGCAAAAAAAATTTGAGTCAAATTTTCGATTTTTTGTGCATTTTGCCCATATAATATTTTGACAGTTATGGTCAAACTGTATTTTTTAGATCCGCTTAGTGTATTTTTGAAAAAAAATTGCTACCAAACAAATCTAACACTGCCGAATTGTTTCACTATGCGCAATGTTGTAGGAATGCTATGTGTCACAGTTTTGCTAGAAGTTTGGCACCTGGCTTGGTTCTGGATTAGTGACAGCGGTACAAAGGACGCTGTGCTTTCATCTACCTTCCAATTGTTGATTGGATTGTCTATAGCTGGGACTGTGATGTGTGCTTTGTGGAAAGAGAGCGCTGCCTACTTGCTTCCTTACCTGTTGCTCCAGGTCATTTTTTTATTATTATTTTATTAAACCAGTGCTGCAACCAATAAAATTTAGACAGTAGGGCTGGGAGCTGTGTGTGTGATCCTGATAGCTCTGGTCTACATAACCCTGACTAAGTAAGGGTTTTTGGATGGCTGATTGTGTAGATGTAAGATGGGATTTTCAGTGACAAAGAAACCATTCACGCGTTCATGGAATCCCATGGACCGACAAAGGTGGTTGAGGAGGTGCCTCAGGAAGGCTCCCAGTACCTGACCTATTTCGGCTGGACCATGGTCGGCTCGTGCTTGGTGCTATTAGCTTTACAATTGTGGTTGATCAGCATAGTGTTTGCTTGCTGGAGATACTTCAGGGACAAGGTGACCTTAACACTCTATCATGCATTCATGGGAACTTATTTAGTCAGGGGGAGGGGGAGGGTGCGCATATTATAATTGTTCGTAAATCATGTTTAAAAGTCTCGTAAGTAACTTTTATGTCCTAAAACGATAAAGACGTTGTTTCGCGACACTTTTCTAGATAAAAAATCTACTTTTTTGAAAAAAAAAGATTTGACTGAAATTTGTCGAATATCTTGATTTTCATGGGTCCCCCAAGGCAAAAAGTCAGATTTTAGTCAAAAAAAAATTTCAAAAATTGAATTTTATGTGAAAAAGCGTCAGAAAACAATGTTTTTATCGTTTTTAGGATATAAAAAATTACATAGGAGACTATTAAACATGATTTACGAAAAATTATGAAATGCCCTTCCCCCCGGACTAAATAAGTTCCCATACGCGTTTTGCAGAAAGAATCTCAGCAAAGTAGTAATTTTCAGAAGTGTAATTTTTAACAAAAGTCGACTGTGATAGAGTTGACTGTAATTATGGTACACATCGCAAAATAATTCGCTAAATTTTTATAGCATAATTATGGTTTTTCCAAAGGCTATACCTCTTCTTTTGTAATACTCAGACCATCAAGGAGGGGATTAGCGGTAAGTTATTAATAGACAGTCTCGAACTTTGGAAAACAAAATAACACAATTGTAGAAAGAGCATCATGAAGACGAGAGAAGACGTTTCAGACCCATTCTGAGGTCTATGTCAGCAGATGAGATCAACTCAGGACACACATTCAAGGAAGAAAGGCACAGAGCAAAACCTCATGGACACAGGACTATGTCATCGGCTTCTTTTGACTGCACCACACTAACACCCTCTTACTACTGACAACCCACTTCTGACAGAAAAATCAGGACTGCAAAAAACGAAAAAAATCAATAAGTCATGACTATTACTTTATATGCAAAATGGTCATTAGGGTGTTATATAAAAATATTCCGATTTTTACACCATAAGCTGGGTCTCTTTAACACGAGAACGGCGGGTTATAGCAATTTTACATTCTGATGCACAATTTTATGCTGAAACTTTCTTTGTATATGAGTATGGGGATTTAGTTATTAATAGACAGTCGAACCAAAATAACCTGTTTCAAGTACCAGACTATCTCAGGCAAGGTGAGAGTCTCCTAAGAGGAAGATGTCACTTATTTCTAGACTAACATTCATGACTGTAATACTGTTAAAACGATCTTCATGACTCTACTTTTTAAATAGGTGTATGAAAAAAGATGTCTCTTTAACACGAGAACGGCGGGTTGTAGCAATTTTACATTCTGATGCACAATTTTGTGCTGAAACTTTCTTTGTATATGGAAATAAAACGCACAAAAACACCACTTCCTCACTTATCATGGCTAAAGTGCATTATAAGCAATCCACCCATGATGTTTTTAGATGTTTTAAAGCTTTTAACGTGTAGAAAACACATTTTAGGCGAGAGAAGAGCATTTCCGATAAATTTCTTTTTTTTATTGACACGGGAAAGACAGTTTGTAACAAACTATGCGTTTTGTGCAGAATTTAACGCTGATCACAATGGCTGTGAAAAATTTCGAAAACTAGAACAGATAAAACAACATTTGAAAATAGTTAATTTTCTCCTGTTCCCAACCACCTGGAATTTGAGCAGAATATGGGTGGTGCTAGCTCAATTTAATGCACCACCTAGGTGTGTGACACAGCAAATTGCAGGGCGTAATCAGAGCTATCTATTGCGCACAAGTTTGTATCTGAGTGATTACAATTTCAAGTGAAATTTTCAATCTTCCTTCTGAAAGCAAGTTTTCGAAAAGCGTCAATTTTAACCATAAAATGGTTTTAGACATGCCCCTTGGGGGCGCAGGGGGCTTGAGAGGGCCACATACCCTAGACACAAATCACTCGATAGTGACTCTGGATGCATGAAAAAGCATGCATACCAGAGTTTATTTATGCGGTAGGCCCCAGTATTCAAAACTATGTTCAACATCTTTTTGTTTGTGCACTTGATGCACTTCTTTATGCAGCACAATTTCAAAGTAGCCCCCTTTTATTCCCTTCCCCTCCCAATAGAGCCCCTATTCCCTTAAAAAATGTTTTGACGCCAATTTAAAAAAATATTTTTTTTCAAATTTCACTGAAATTTTGGTGCGTAGACCATTGGCCGATTTTACGCACATGCGTAAAATCGGCGAAACGTTTGGCCGATTTTACACACATGTAGTAAAATGCGGTACCTTTGCTGTCTAAATTTGTTTCCCAACTTCATTTGTGCTATACGTATATCATAGGGGCATATCTTTTTACTTACGCAAAATGTCGTCTTTTTGGCGACGATTGTAATAATATCCATTCTCAGCTGAGCCCGTTTCATAACGCTCTTTCTTCAAACCTTCCAAACTTTATTTCCTTAAACTTCAACAACAACAATAATAACGGCGACAACAAAAACAATTAAAACATTTTTATTTCTCTGATTTCTGCTAGCATCTTCTTTCTGCATTCATTTATGTCCTCCTGGCTGAAGTTGATCGAAGCGTCTCTGGCAATGTGTTTGGCGAAGGCGCAGGCAAATATCCCACAGTCACTTCCATTCAGCTGCTTTGGAATGTCCTACAATAATCACAATATTTATTCAATCACTAATTAAAACGCCGTTTCTAACCTCCGGTGTTGAATCCGTCCATGTCAGAGGCTTCACATCCACCCCTCTTTGCTTGGCCTCGAAATTGAAGTATTCCCTGAAAGAGACCTAGTAAATCAAGAAAGACAAAACACTATTTATATTTACTTCAGCTTCTGCATGCATTCATACTGTTAGCCGAAATTGGTCTACAAAGGGATAAAGTGGTTAACGAAGGATAAACAAATGAACACAAGTAACGACAGTAAACAATCAGCACAAATTGTTAAAATTACTTGAACAGCAAAGGTACCGCATTTTACTACATGTGCGTAAATCGGTTAATGTTTGGCCGATTTTACTCATATGCGTAAAATCGGCCAATCGTCCCTTTACCGAAATTTTTACCTTGGGGGACCAAGACAAATCGAAAATTTTTTTTCACTTTCACAGAATCTGTTGATCATTTCCCGTAAAAATCAGAAACACGAATATAAAATCGGTTTTTAAAAATTCACCTCAAAAGTGGGTCAGCCGTGGGGGAAAGGGGGCAAGTAAAGTCTAGCCCCATATTCTGCGGTAATTAGTTATTTTTCTTCTTTTCGAGCGGCCATGTACGAGCAGTCTTCCAATAACTGGTCCACAAAGAAGAAAAACACACTAACTTGAGATCTGACACTTGTGTCTGGTGCAGTTTTTTATGGATTTTATATCAGGTCAAAAAGACAGCTTGGAAGGTTATTTTGTTGGTTTAATTACTCCAAAAAGTATAGTAATTAACTAAAGAGTGCTGTGCCCATACAATTTAAATTTAGGAAATGCTGCTGCGCTCAAAAAATATGGTCTTTTAGGGATTTTTGTGTTTTTAATATTTCCTAGCGCGGCTTACAGTAATTGTAGCAATTCCCTACGTTAAAGCTTAGTTAAAAACATGTAGGCCTTCGCGAAATTTACCAAAGGATCTTTTTATATTAAAAAAAGATTGTATTTTGCAATTATTTTTTTGTCTAGAAGAATTATTATTATTATTGTGAATTCTCCAACAAACATTTCTACAAATCTTGTACAAAAGTAATAGTAATAACAACACTAATAATACATGAGTGTAATATATATCGCTGAAAGGGATTTACAACCTATTTCTTTTTCACTTCTATGCAAAATATAGAACACAACAATCGCTAGGTCTAGTCCAATTATGAGGGTCAAATTGATAAAGAAGAAAATACTCCGTCTAGTCACTTGGCCTAGTAAAGCAATTCAAAAAATTAACTATACACAATTATAGCAAAGAGTTTTTTTACTGTTACTGAAAAAAACAATAGAAATACAGGCCTTTGATGCGTTTGAGTTTGCATGCGAGAAAAAACTGCCTTGGTCAACCAAAATGAAATTTTTTGAAAAAGGACGATTAAAAATTTCTTACCTATAAATGACCAGTTAGCAACGTTTTTTTCAAAGTTGTTATGTTTTTAAACTAATTTATGACCTTAAAATATCAGTAACTTATAGTTTTTAGCACAGCTTTTCAGACCAAAACAGTTGTTTTTTACAACAAATGCTCGTCCCACATAGTTAGCCAAAATACCCATGGAAAATAGTAAAGAATACAGAAAGGCATCAAATAGTCTGCCCAATAATATAACATAGTGGACGCCGCCTACAGTCAACTTTATACATAACAATACACACATTCGTGTTCGACTTCACCTACGGTCCAATTTCGAAGACTTTTGTTAAATATGATATTGATAGCTCTGGACTAAAAAATCTACAAGATTCTAGAATTTTCTTCAACACGCTATTAGAATAGGTGAGTTTATAACTAGACGTGTGGTCTTGGTGTTAAAATTATTGAGTTTAAAAAAAACAAGGCATTTCTTTAGAATTCTTATAATCTAAAAATAGGGTCGGGTTACAAGTGGGGTCGAACTTGATGGGTGTGTCACTATTTAAGGGTTGACTGTATTTACAAAAAAATGAGTGATTTGAGGTGATAGTAAGAAATGGGAAGGAGGGAAGGAGATTTACTTTACTAAACTAGACAAAGCTGGCAATACAGGAGGAAGATATATAGGCATGGAGCATGTACATTTACATGTATGTTTGTGTGGACCTGATAGTGGGGGTGCTGAGGATAAAGGTTCACTAACAACTATAAAAGGGTAGGAGGGCACAACAACGACCTGCATCAACGACAATAATGAATGTTTGAGTATCTCTAAGTAGTAGCAGAAGAAGAAGTAGATGGGTTGTTGTTTTATGTAACAAAATAGGAAACAGCCAAGGCTATATGCTATCTGGTAGAAGCGGGGTCTGCCGGCGCCTGAAAATGAGGTGAGGGTTTAATGGTTGTGTTTCATGGTTTTCAGTTTCTGACTGGGGCTGTGAAAAAGACCGGTCCAAATATTTTACCGGAATACTGCCGCCGAATTGTTTTCCGGTCCGTTTTTAGCAAACTCAAAACTTTAAAAATTTTCGATCTAAACTACCGTATTCACTCTATTAAACGGCCCGGGCCGTTTATTTTTCAACCCTGCTCGAAGGGGGCCGTTTATTGGACAGGGTCAGATTATTTTTTGACCAAATTTTTTGTTCAAATTGAAAAGAAAACAAGTACTTTTCTGTATATCGTCTGAATTATTTTTATTTTGTTGTCGTTGTTTTCTATGGCTTGCTCCCAATTTAGCACTCAATTAAATTGGCAACAAAGAAGATTATTCTGAAGAATCCGATCTCACATTTGATTTTTTCTCCTTCTTGTTGTTTGTGATAAGTATATAAATAAATATAAATATAATAAAAACGA
The DNA here is from genome assembly GCA_029231635.1 of Ditylenchus weischeri. Lineage (NCBI taxonomy): Eukaryota > Metazoa > Nematoda > Chromadorea > Rhabditida > Anguinidae > Ditylenchus > Ditylenchus weischeri. The sequence continues at coordinate 13,705 of JAMRYI010001251.1, read as the reverse complement.
AGTTTTAACAATTGTTTAAACCAAACTCTATGTTTTTGCTTTCTTAATTTTACAATAGAATATTTGCCAAATATCTCAAGCAAGGTTAGCAAAATGTGGCCGTCATCCTCGAAAACCGGCCACATGTAGCCGATTTTGTGGTCGATCGGCCACATTTTGCCAATCCTGATCTCAAGATGCTGAAGCTTCTTAAGCATGCTTGTGCAGATCAAAAAGATAGGTTTATCAGAGGTAAAAAAATGATGAAAGGTATGTCTTGAAATTTAATCGTAAAAAATAAATTAAGAATTAATTTAAAAAAATTGCTAAAAAGCGTTTGACTGCAGTCTCTAATTCGGCAGTAGAGCTCACACTCTCTAAAAAACCCTCAGGGGCAAGCTTCTCAACTTGAAAATTTTGAATAAAGGTTTTAAATAAAATTTCAAATGAAATTCCCCAAAACTAGCAATTCGTACTAGATAAAATGGTCTTGAGGGAGACGTTGGGGGGTTTATTTTTTAAAGTCCGTCTAAAGGGGGCGTTTATTAGAGCGGGAACGTCTATTGGAGCAGGGGCTTCTATCAGAGGAAATACGGTATAAAAAGTATCACCCTAAGTTATTATAAAAAAAATATTTCACCTGATCCTCTAAAGCAATCGTTTCTTGAGGAAAGTGGTGTTTATTTAATAGTTCTTTGGTCTCTTCTAGTTTGCTTGTATTGGATATTCTGATAATTCCTGAAAAACCATCGAACTTTATACTAAACTGTGAAAATGTAAATTATGCTGACCTCCATTTTTCAAAGGTATATTTTGCTGCTTTAACACCGGTTGTTTGTTGTTTTCACCCAGGCTGGTCTCTACTTGAACATTTGTAGTTGTGGCTACTCCAGATGAAGAAGCAGGATCATCTTCCTGAGTGTTTGATAAGTAGTCAAGTTTTTCAGCCTGTTCCAGAGCTGCAAGTAAATGAGTATGATGAAGCTCCATTTCCTCAACTATGCCGCCGAACAAGTCCTTGTACTTGGGACTGAAAAAATGTGCTACAGGGAGTTCCAAAAAAAACACCACTCCAATTTTAGAGTGTCGTTAGGTCATTTTTTATTAGCAAGTTTTTGTTTACGATTAACGGGTGACCAAAAAGTTCGGTGCGGCTTTTCAAAGCCTTATCTTTAATCATTTTTATATTTAAAAAACGTTAATACAATTTTGTAGCACTGTTCTTCCTCTTTCAAATGACATATCACAGGTTTATTTCACTCAACAAAGTGACCATCATTTGCATCAATACATAAACGGAGACGTTTCGGAAAGTTGTCAATAGCCTTCTGGATCATCTCTTGCGGAATCGCATCTCATTCTTTCAGCAGGGAAGCCTTCAGGGCAGCGATTGTCTTGTGGGGCTTAGAGAAGGCCTTTGATTGGAGGTAGGGCCACACGAAATAGTCCATCACCGTCAGATCAGGTGAGTTGGGCGGCCAGTCACCTTTGATAGCGGCGTTCTCACCACAGTGAGAGTCAACCTTGAAGAAGTCGGGGAAGTGCTCTTCAATCCAGTTCTGAGTTTCCACAGCTTCATGCGAAGGTGCTCCATCTTGTTGGAAGGTCCATTCGCCATCCATATTCTCTTCAGCCCACGGGAGAACCTTGCCTTCAAGCATCTGGCGGTATTCTGGGCCGTCCACCTTCATATTCACGCTCCATATTCATAAAAAAGGAATAATTTTACGCAGAATGGGATGCAATTCCGCAGGAGATGATCCAGAAGGTTATTGACAACTTTCCGAAACGTATCCGTTTATGTATTGATGCAAATGGTGGTCACTTTTTTGAGTGAAATAAACCTATAATATGTCATTTGAAAGAAGAATAACAGTGCTACAAAATTGTATTCACGTTTTTAAATATGAAAATAAAAATAATTAAAGATAAGGCCTTGAAAAGGTGCACCGAACTTTTTGGTCACCCGTTAGTTATTTTGTAGCCCTAAATGTGCGTGTAGCATCATTATTAATTATTTTCAGGACAAAAAATGACATATCGTGTAAAAAAATCGTTAATAACAATTAGCCTAACGACACCCTTAAAGTACAGTGGTTTTTTTTTGAGACACCCTATAGAATAAAAGTGTTGAAACTTATGTCAAATATTCACAAAATAGCTTGTCTTCAGAAAAAAAGTTCTGGAGATAATTTCCATAGTGCGCAGAACAGATAAATTCATCTGCTAGATAAAATTTTATTTTTATATATATTCATCGCAAAATTAACAAAAGTGTTTTATTATGAAAATTATTTCAGAACAATTGGAATGAAAATGTTTGATGCGTTTCCAAAATTGAATTTAGCATCTCCCGAAATTCGATTTTGGAAACCCATCAAACATTTTCATTCCAATTGTTCTCAAATAATTTTCATAATGAAACCTATTTTTTAATTTTCCGATGAATATATATAAAAATGAAATTTTATCTGACAGATACAATTTTATCTAGAAGATAATTTTTATCTGTCAGATAAAATCCGTCGTCTAAAATGAGTCCGTCCTAACATAAGCTGGCCTACCCTTGCTTGAGCCTAAAAAAGCACAATAAAAAACAACAGAGGGGACCAAGGAGAAAAATCCCAGCCCCTTTGTTGGATGGGGTCAACTTTTCAATGGTGCTCTAATTTTCTTGAAAACTAAGCACTTTTTGTCGAAATTTAAATAGTATAGGAGGGTTGATTTTTCAAAATCCGACTACAAAACATACTTGATCAAGTAGAAAGGAGTGAGTAATGACCAGCAGGCAGTCACTAAGCTAGCTACCCTTGCCTCGATCACCCGTATATCCACATTCTTTGTGGCCATGGATCGGAGGAGTGCATCAAACCTTGGCACAACTCTGGTGGTGGACTGGCAGATTACTTCGTTTAGTTGGGGATTGATTTGGTTCAGGGCCACTTTGGCCATCTACAAAAGGTAAAGTTGAATCGAAATTGTGTATGTAAAATTACTTGATCAGTTAATATATGACATAGCTTTAGGACAGACACACAGTCCTCTAGAATTCCTGACACTTCTTCTACCCATGCATTTGTGCTCAGTTTTTGAGCTGAAAGTAGAATTATTTAAACATTTAATTGTATAAATTCGTTTTGTTTGTTTTTGTTGTCATTTGTTTTCCAACCAATTATACGAAAAATTACAAAGGAGATCAATTTTAATTGGGTGTTGGTAGTGTAATTTAATTTAGTAATTTAATTTTTAGCCAAATTCAGAATTACATCAAAATCTTTATTTTTGACACTGAAAAGTCAACAAGCACTGCATAAAATGGCATTTTTGAGAATTAAGCACAAAAATGTACTTTATTTTACACACTGTACTTTGTTTTAGAAATTTGAGTATGGGGACTTGAGAAATGCCCTAAATAAAGTAAAAACCCTTCACTCAATCTTTTTCAGAAGCCAAAAATTTAACCTTTTTTACGTTTGAGACCTAGAAAATTGCGAAGATCCCGGAATCGACAGTCGTTAGAAAAATCCAAAATTTCGCCTTAGCACGGGAAGACCGAACGGTGAGACCAGCACATTCTGGTGCAGAATTTCATGGAGAATCTGATTTATTTTAAAGCTTATCAAGAGTGCTTTTAATGATATATTACATGCCTAATAATACAGAAAGTACAAAACTTTCCATTTTCTTAAAATCGAACTTTTTAGAAATTTTGGCTCGAAAACCTACTTCAGAGGCTATGTCGAAAATAAAAATTTCACGCCATGTGAAAGAGCGCTCAATTTGTGTTCTATGAGTAGCCTTGGTTGAATTTTCATCTGATAAATAGCCGATAAATCGAAGGGCGCCAATTAAAAAAAAATTCTGTTGCATTGTTCACGCTGATCATTATGGTATATTGTAGACACAATTTTCCATATTACATCCGCAGGGAATAAGTCAAACCAGCTGTCCTTTAAAAATTAATATCAAAAATTCTTTTTTTTAACTGGCTTTTTTTAACAGATGAAAATTGACATAGCCTCTGAAGTAGGTTTTCGAGCCAAAATTTCTAAAAAGTTCGATTTTAAGAAAATGGAAAGTTTTGTACTTTCTGTATTATTAGGCATGTAATATATCATTAAAAGCACTCTTGATAAGCTTTAAAATAAATCAGATTCTCCATGAAATTCTGCACCAGAATGTGCTGGTCTCACCGTTCGGCCTTTCTGTGTTAAGTCTTCAAATAAGGTAAAAAAAAGTGAGGGTCAAAATCTGGGTATGCTTTAACAAAAAAAGAACATTATATAATAAAAATTAAAAAAAACCAAATTTTACATCCAAAATAAACTTACAAATATGAGGTCCTAGCTGAATAATATCTTCTAAGTTATCCTGTCTGAGTTTGGAAAATCGCAAAGACTGCGCCACTAACAGTCGATTGTATTCGTATTTACGATGGCACATTACAATCAGAATGAACAGGGAGAATAAGAAGACTGCAGCCAGGACTGCCAATGCCAAATAAACCACAATGTCCATGAGTCAAATAGAGACTGCTTTTAATACGAACTTCTTCTACTAGTTCTGCCACAAAAGTTCACATAACTACAATTCTAAAGCCAAAAAATATATTTTATACTTTAAAAAAAATTCAATTATAAAATTCACGAAAAAAAAATCTTTTGATAAAGTTTCCGGAATTTCACAAATTTTCGGAATTTTATCAGAATATTTATGTTTTTTCGTAAATTTTAAAAACATAGTCATATACAACCTTACAATTAAAACGTACCCCTGCATTCTGGCGTCATTTTGAGTATTATTCATTTTGAGTATTAACCTGTGCATGGTCATGTTTACTAGAATATAGATAAAAACGAAATAATTACCGGGACGCCCCTCATTTCGACCAGGGCAAGTTTTTGTGAAAAAAAAAAATTATTTCGAAATTTTGGTTCAATGACATTTTTGTAGGGTGGACTCACGTTTCTATCGTATCGTGTAAAGAAAATCAGCACTTAAAAACAGTAGGCAGATTAAGTGAGGTTCAAAAAATCCCATTTTCAGTCAAAATACCGCCCTATTGTCTGTCCTCGTTCAATAAAACCATATGTAAGCTGACTATAAAATACAATCCAAAAAAACAAAACAGCAAAAATATTGTTTGTCTGACCTGATGCAGTGTTTCATTTGTTTCGAAAATAGCAGCACTCTGTCAGACAAAACGCCAGATCCTCATGTGTTTATGCCAAACAACATTTGAAAGCCACCACTTCCATTGTCACAAAAACATTTTTGGTTCAAACTTTGTCTCGACAAGAATTCATGTTACAGTAGTTATAACGCACATATTGCTCTTCAACTGTCTTGCTACACAACAACATATAGCTGCTTGCCATGAGTGCGCAAAAAAGAACCACTTTTTCTCGTTCTTTGTTAAGCACTCAAGTCGTTTTCTTGTTCTCTCACTGTTTTAGTTTCCTATTCTAGCTGAGTGTTTGAGGAACAGCAGCAGACATATATCCACCAGAAGCCATTAATTGGAAAGCTTTAGCTTAGCTGCCATATTTAGAATTTCTCGTGTGTTGCGTACTTGTTTGTGTTTAACTATATTATAGTATTTTGTAGTTTTCGACCGTCTCACAGTTAAATATTTCTATTTTTATTTTTTCACGGTATTCACTCTATTGACTTCATAAGTCACATTAAAAGTGACTAAATGTATTAATATATATTTCTTAAATGTCGTTTGCTGGCCATACTTGTTGACAATCCGGCGTTGCGATGTGAACAAAACTTGTGCAAATTTAAAAGTTTGATTGAAAACACTGTATCTTATCCAAAGAAATTTTTTGCAACTTCCAGCTTTGACCACCCGTTTTTCTCAGTCTCATGTCCTGTTGAAAAAACAATCGATACGTCATTTTGTAAAAACTGTGGAGCTTTCGAACTGTTAATTACATTTCAATTTTTTACTTAAGTTAGTTGAGAACAGCTTGTATTTATGCGGTAAATAACAAGTTTGCTTAGATTTATCTTGATTTTGCCTATAAATCGACACGTTTATGTTGATGGTCATGAAAATCACTACAACAATCCAAAAAATAGCTTGACCTATTGAATTATAGTTAAGATATAAGATCAACACTTATTGTTTAACTTACTTTCAGCTGACTGTGAAAAGTATTAGGTTGTCCAAAAAGTTTTGTCGCAAACCCTTAGGATTTTTTTCGAAAATCCTTTTTACGTAAAAAATTGGAAAAATGACATTTCTAGACCCTAAATTTCATTCTGAGCACGAATCCGCTGTTAAAATGCGCTTTTCCTTGACAGAAATGTATAAAATCTATGTTTATAAATTGAAAATTATTCGCCTCCGAAGTTTCCGTCAGTTGTCAACTTTGGGAGTCTTTATCTCAGAGCAGGAGCACAATTTCGAAATTCTGAAGGAAGGGGACACTATTAGCATGTTGCAAGGATTTCAGAAAAAAGTTTGCCCCGGTGTGATGTCAAAAGTTTTGAGAAAATCGGAGGAGTAGCCCAAATTTTTGTGTCAAAAATCGTTTTTTGAGAATTTTTGGATTTTCGTATTATAAAATGGCCGTGAGGTTTGGGAACGATCTTATAAATGAGGCGTACGATAGCGCAAAAGATGCGCTAGGATGTGTAGAACAATATAAAATTTTATTTGTTTTTATGTTCTATATTTGAACGACTTTCTCAAAACTTTTGACATCACACCGGGGCAAACTTTTTTCTGAAATCCTTGCAACATGCTAATAGTGTCCCCTTCCTTCAGAATTTCGAAATTGTGCTCCTGCTCTGAGATAAAGACTCCCAAAGTTGACAACTGACGGAAACTTCGGAGGCGAATAATTTTCAATTTATAAACATAGATTTTATACATTTCTGTCAAGGAAAAGCGCATTTTAACAGCGGATTCGTGCTCAGAATGAAATTTAGGGTCTAGAAATGTCATTTTTCCAATTTTTTACGTAAATCGATTTTCGAAAAAAATCCTAAGGGTTTGCGACAAAACTTTTTGGACAACCTAATGCAGAAAAGTCTTAAGAGACACCTATGCAAAGGTAGAATACTAATTGGTTTGCTAAAGTACGTCCAAATTGAGAAAGCTGCGCATGTTGTTTACTGGTTTATTTGCCTTTCATGAATATAACTTTTGCCTGCTCAATCTTGCCTAGATAATCTCCCTCGCCTTATTTTGACGGACAATTTGATGTGAGTGACGCAAGTAGGGAAAACTTCTCTTGCTTCTTCTTCTTTGCTCACTGCCGCCGCTATTGCTTATTATTATCTTTGTGCCGTGCAAGACACATTTTTGTGCACTAAGTAGAATGGTGGTACTAGTAAAAAATTCAGCTGGATAGATTTCCACTTATATTTCAAATAAAACTACTAGAGTCGCTTGTGTTTTTTTTAGCAAGTCGTCTTTTTGGTTAAAAAGGTGTTTTTGACTGAATAATCTTAGCGTAGTGAGGTGATCTTTAGTTTATTAACACACTTTGTTAAAATCCACTAAGCCGAACCTCCAGCTGCTTTTCTTTCCGGACAGAACATGATTAAAAATTTTCGAGGAAAGTCTTCGAAAAACTTTCCAGAATGTTTTTCGTAAACTTTACCGTCCCTAACATTGACATAACCCCTAATTACTTTTTTCAAAATTATTTGCTTTTGTTAATAAATGCTTGTGATGACCCTCACATCAACGTGATCTCTAGCATAAATGTAATCTTTTTAGTTCATTAAATTCACGTTGATCCGTGGTTTGACTGTATTAATAGGAAAGAACCATCGCCGTTGATGGCAATGGAAATTTCGGACTTTTGAATTTGCGTTGAACACTGACGCAGAAAATGCGGAAAATCTTATTTGGATGTTTCTGTTTAAATTTTAAATATAGATGTCGGCAAATGTTTTCTGAAAAGGCCATTACCGTCTACGACAACGATTGCCCCCCGCCAATTCAAAAAAAAATTCCCAATCATTGAACTTCTGCACGGATTTTTCAACTTGGTTTCTAACAAAACTTTACCTAAAATTAGATTCTAGGTCTTGTTTTGTTAGAACCCAAGTTGAAAAATCCGTACAGAAGTCCAATGATTGAAAACAAATTTCTGAGTTGGCGGGGGACAATTTAAAACGCGTGACCATGGTTTCTTGATAGGTTTTAGCTTAATGCAAATTGTTAGTCAATCTGGTATTGTCAAGCAACGTTGGCTTCGAATAATGGATGGTTGTAAAGTTTGAAAAAAAATTTCAAATGCAATAAAATAATTAATTTGAAAAACATTTACAACATTGTTGGAGTCTGCTGTCCCACGCAAATTCAAAAATTCGAAATTGCGATCTTCATCAACTGCGATCATCTTTTAGAGGGCTGACATCAGACTCAGCCTTTTAAAATTCATTTTGTTCACAACTCAGCCTTTTGATAACTCAGACTTTTGACAATTCGGTTTTTTTTAATTAAAATTATTGATTATCGTGTTGAAACAATATTGTAATTATTGATAACTCATCGGTATTTAGATTCGTTTTGTTGTATAATCTTACTTAATAGCACCTATACATATCTTTTGAGATGTAGTTTTTGTTTACATTAAGCTTGCACATTTATATATATTTTGTGCAAAGACACCAGGCCATCATTGCAAGATATACATCAACGAACACGTTTATTCAAACAAAATCGTGAAAATAATATAAAAGCAGTTTCATTCCAATTTTACATTTTCTATCTATTTTGCACTTGATTTAATCCTCCTGTTGGTAACGGCTGAGCAGCTGGATTGTTTGGATGAGCTCGTTTTCTGCGCGAATTTGGACTTTGGTTGACACCCACAATGTTTTGAACTGGCTGAATCAGCTGCGATACTTGCTGTTCTTGCGATGCTAAAGTAAGACATGTAATGCAAACATAAATCAATATCATACCGTTTGGCTGAGACTGTACAACGACCAAATTGTTCCAGCGGTTCGAATAAGCTGCTTGCGCGATTCTCATCAGGTGTATTAAATCCATTTTTTATATTCCAAAATCACAAACTGTTTCAAAATTTAGTGTTATAATTTTCTCAACCAAGTATGTTTTGCATTATGCTTCTTAGAACATTAAAAATCGTTTTTGCATATCAATACTTCAAAAATGACTTGTGACACTTAATTAACCAGAATTCTCAGTTTTCATGATGAACAAATAAACTCGAAAAGAGAGAGAAAACAATAGTTAAACGTGGAATGCTAATTATCATTTATTTATCGCCTGATTTTTGTTCTCTGATTAAATTACGACCAGGTGAATGTCAATACAAAAAGTCAGATTGAAAATTTTGCCAAAAAGTTGACATGCAACTGCGCGGAATTGAACCTAAGACTTTATACAGAGGAAAAAAAGAACTATAACAAATTAGAGTGGATTTAGAGTTTCATAGCCAACTCTTGAACAGTTTAATCAGCTCTGAGCTGATTAAACATTTATCATGTTATAGTCTAATTTCCTGCTCGTCAAGTTGTAAAAATTAATATTTCGCGAATTTTCCTAAATTAGTTTATAAATTATTTCGCGATTTTATTTGTCAACTGTAAATTGTATTATATAAACGCTAAAAAATATATTCGCTTTTTTACTTAATTAAAGTTCTTAATTTTACCAAATTTCAGGTGTATTTTACCCTATTTTCAATAGTTAACAAGATGCGAGGTGACTTGAGAGGCGAGAAGGACCTGAAAATGGCAGGAGATGAGGTGACGGCCAAACAACAAGAAGGCAAAGATCAGGACACCAAGGACGAGGCAGTGTCCCTCGAGAAACAACAAGAAATTTTGTTGATCAATAAGATGGCTGCTGGTGGCAAGTTGCCACCCAAAAACCAGAGCATGTTCTTGCAAAAAAAACTCCAGCAAAGAGTGAGTCAAATTTTTAAAAACTCTCTAATTTAACTCCAATCCACCAAAACTTTGGCGCTACTTGGTCTTGATTCAAGACTCTTGAAGGACCATCGAACTTGATAAGCACAGCAATTTGCGAAATTAGAATTCGCGCGGGACCACCCTAATTTTTTGTGCATTTAAATTTTGAATTTCATTTATTATTAAATTTTAAACTCCGTCTCATATAGAAAAATTGTAGGGCTATGGATTTAGGCTAACTCGTCCGATCAGCCAATGTCAAACAACGTTGGCTCGACTAGTGAACGGTTTTATTGGGTATTAACATAAGTTCTAGGAACACTCGTATGACTGTTTTTTAGGGCAATTTTTAAAATCTGATCTTTATGACTAATAATTTTTTGTAAATATATTGAAAAAATATTATCTAGAAGTTCTTTGACTCTGGGGACTACGCCATGAACCAGAACAAGGAGAAGAAATTGATTCAGCCAAATCAAGCCCCCACTGTCAGTCCAGTGCCCTCTGTTGTGCATGAAGAACCACCCACTATCCAGATATCTTATAATTTCACCCAAATACCTTTTCCAAATTTACAAGTTTAGGCTGATGAGCAACCAACTGGCTTGCGTCCCACAGCCAACAGTCTTTCAGTCAGCAACACTTCAATGGACGCTGGAGATTCGGACGAGGAAGGCCAGCTCCAGATCCCACGTCCAGATACTGTGCCCCAGCGCAAAGCATCTATTTTGCACCCGTCTGTCCATAGCAAACTGAGCCCTAACTTTATTCACCACGACCACAACGACGAGTCTATTAGCGCTCCGCCTCAGTAAAACCAAATTTTGTGGGATTTGTCTAATTATAGTTCTTTTTTTCCTCTGTATAAAGTCTTAGGTTCAATTCCGCGCAGTTGCATGTCAATTTTTGGCAAAATTTTCAATCTGACTTTTTGTATTGACATTCACCTGGTCGTAATTTAATCAGAGAACAAAAATCAGGCGATAAATAAATGATAATTAGCATTCCACGTTTAACTATTGTTTTCTCTCTCTTTTCGAGTTTATTTGTTCATCATGAAAACTGAGAATTCTGGTTAATTAAGTGTCACAAGTCATTTTTGAAGTATTGATATGCAAAAACGATTTTTAATGTTTTAAGAAGCATAATGCAAAACATACTTGGTTGAGAAAATTATAACACTAAATTTTGAAACAGTTTGTGATTTTGGAATATAAAAAATGGATTTAATACATGTATTTAGTAAAATAAATTTTACAGTCAACAGCTTTGTACAAATTAGAGTGGATTAAGAGTTTTAAAGCCAACTCTTGAACAGTTTAATCAGCTCTGAGCTGATAAACATGATAAAGATCATCGACTGTAATCCAGACTTGAGAACGCTTCTTTGCTGAAGTCTGACCAGGGGACATTTCTGCACTCATTTTGAAAGCCTATAAGGAGCAGTGACAATTCAGCAACCAATAAACAACTGCACATCGATTGAAAAATGGAATAGTTCCAATTCCATTCCATTTCCATAATGGAAAATGGAATATTCCATTTTCCATTCCATTTTTTGAAAACACTGATGAAAACATAAAAAACAAAATTAAAAATCACAATTTCTATTAACATACCGTATTTACTCTAATAGAGCCAGACCCCTTTTTGATTAAGGCCGGTAAAAATTTTCGGGCGGTGGAATTCGCAAAAGGCGGGGACCAGTTATATTCAAACGAGAATTTTTGAATACAAATTTATCATTTTGTAAAGAGCAGTAATAATGAAAAACACAATGTCTGCCTATTAAATTGGGTAGCTTAGTGGTAGAGTTGACGTAGTCCGAACTTGGTCGGATTTAAATACTATTTATTAGTAGTTATGAACACTTCTTGACTCTATTCCACAGTGGGGAGAGGGAAGGGGTTGTTGGTTTACCTTGGTACCCGCTGTTATTTTTAAGAATTTTAGGCTTAGGCCTGGGTAGGTCAGCGTATGTTAGACGGACTCAAACATATCTTAGACTCGTCTTTGAGTCCGTCCTAACATACGCTTGCCAACCCTTGCCTAACGCTAAGTTTTAAAATTAGAATAAATAAACAACAGGACAACACAACCTGCCCCACTACTTTATACAAATTAAAATGATAATACCGTATTTCCTCTAATAAAGCCACCCTCTATTAGAGCCACCTCCCTTTTTAAAAACGTGGTTTTTTGCAAAAAATCAGAGAACTAAAATCTTTTGTTTGAATTCAAATTTATCTTGAAACCAAAAGTAAATTTCTGCTTTTGATGTCGACATCTAAGTTTTTCATTTTGTTCATCGCCGTATCTGCTGTGTGATCGGTATTTACTTCGCTTTTCCAGAATCATGGATCTTATCGCTAACTACGAAAGTGACTCAAAAAAAGAGCAGGAAGTCGTCAAGGCAAAGTCGCGCAAGTCGTACAGCGCCGAGTTCAAGCTAAAGGTCGTCAACTTTACCAAATCAGTGGGCGGCCGAATCACTCGGCAAGCAAGAAATTTGGCGTGGATCGTTCTACAGTGATTGATTGGGTTAAACAAGAACAGAAGCTGCACAACATCAAGTAAGCTCTTGTTTTGTTCGGATGTTTATATTTGACTTCAGAAATGCACCAAATCCTGAGTTCCACGCCTTTTGAAGTTCTATTTGTACAGCCAACATCCTTGAAAAATTGTATTTGAAAATGTTTTTTGTTAGTTCAATAAATTTTGATGTGAGACGTCTAAAGTATAATATACCGATTGAATATACCAAAATATGAAGCCACCCCCTCTATGAGAGCCACTTTCAGAGGGCATCCAAAAATAAAGCCACTGTGGCTTTATTTTCGGTACGGTAACTAGGGACTTAAATTCTATGCAAATGGTTACGCACAAAACGCACTTTTAGCTTAATTTGGGGACTCGTACTTTTATGCAGCAATTTTTACATATTTCCCGTTTTAGTGCATATTTTGCGATTTTAGCTTATATTTCATGCATATTGTAGACAATATCAGAAATTTTTTGTTTAAAAGATGCCGCAACAGGCCAAATCTCGTCTTTTGTGTATAACTAACTCAATATCTTAGATTCCAAAAGTGTCAAACAGGATACTTCATTGTCAAGCGTTAAATAAAAAGACTTTTTTTTACTAAATAACCTCTATTTACGTAGCTAACGTTTCAGTACCGTGCGATTCTAGTTAAAGCAGTACAAAAACAGTGGAAAGCATTGATTTGGTTCGTAAAAGATATTAACTTAGAAAACTGCAAAATTTACATTGTTTGTATTTGTGAGAAGAAGTGGCAGAGTACAGACCTCCTTACATTTCTCGAAATTGTTTTTATTAATATCTTTTTTCTCTCGGTCAGCTAGTAAATGCTGAAATCAAGAAAATCATGGAATGCATGACGGTCAACACTTTCAGAATTTTTTGAATAAAGTCTTGTGCCATCCTGAGCAAAAGATTATTTGAAACTTTGTTCAAATCTTAGGTTAAATGGATGAATGGATTGCCTTGAAGGCCTAATGTCAACTTTCGGTCAATTTTTGGCGAAATTTTGCAATTGAACATCACCTAAACAGTATGTTTAAAGCATGCATTAGCTGCTAAACCGTTTGAAAACATGTTTTAGAGCAATTTGCCACATCTAGAGATTCTGCACAAATGTTATTTGAAAGGTTTAGTCTATAAATTATACCTGCATATTTTATGTTTTTAGTTGCGGATATTTAAGTATTTTTAGTGCTTATTTTATGCATATTTTGCAAATCTTAATGATAGAATTCGGCCCTAATAATGACACAATGTTAGACAAACTAAGGA
>JAMRYI010000837.1:0-67478 GCA_029231635.1 Ditylenchus weischeri | reverse complement strand
TCCTCTCTTTCTTCCAGGTTCCTTTGCTGTTCTCTCTCTATGCTGAGGCTGTGCAAGCGTAAAAGACGAACTATAAAGGCCGAAAATTTCTTATTCACTACACCGTACTTCATACTAATCATAAAACAACTAAGAGAGAAGCCTTTTTATTGATAACATGCGAGCGAAAACCAACACACAGAAGTGACAGACAAAAACATCATATGAATTCTAGAATTCCTTATTTTATTCTTCTTCTTCTTCTGCCTCATCAATTGGAAACATGGACAGATGAAACTGCAGGGCTTTAAAAAACTCAATTTGGCGAATGGACTGATAACCACTGACCAAAACTTTTAGATTCGCTTCTCGGTAGTCATACTCTGGACTTGTGCTTAAGCGGGGAAGGGCGAAGTGCTTAAGCGGGATTAACTTTATTAAGCTTAAGCTCCTACTTCACCGACGCTGTAAACGCAAAAATTGTTTTAAAAAAGCTAAACTGATAAATTATCACGTGTGCATTGGGACTCTGTATAAAGATGGTTTCATCTGAGCTGCATTCGGTGCCACTACCCTTCGTACCAATAGCAGTATCTAGCTTTGCCTTTAGATCATCCAGCCAAATCTGTAACGATAGGTTCGACTCGATTAGCTTTCTTGAGTAAGCCAGAGCAGCAGCTTCCTTTTGGCCGATTCATGGGTGTTTGATCCGAGACATACTTCTAGTGGGCTGCACGACCAAGACCTAAAACCCATAGAAATTGCAGAAATTTAATTATGGCGGCGGAAAATTGTCCGCAGAAAATTGGTCTGCGGAAAATTGTCCGCGGAAAATTGGTCGGCGGAAAATTGACATGTACCCTTTTCGTTGGGGGACCAAAGCCAAGTGAGTGCTGCGGCTCAAATTCAACTAAGCCAGAAAATGTTAATATTAATCTCTTACACCATTGAAGATGCGCACGGTCTAATTTAATCACTCCCGATTTTCAGCTTGTACGCACAGGAAAAACCAGACTGGGAGCGAAGTCAGGCGGTGAGTTTGACCAAGCTAGGCCATCTCAAATAACCACCACTACCCCATCGTCCTCTTCCACTGAGGATAAACCTGTGGAACAGCAAGGAGAAGTGTTGGCCAAACCTGAGACTGCCAAATATCCAGAACAAACGCCAGAAGAAGCCAAGCAGCAACAACGCGTAGTGGATGAATTTGTGCAAAAAGTGGCAGCTTTGGAACGTGAAATTCAGCCATTGGTGTTGTGGACAGAGGGCTTTGTTATCTCGACCAAAAAGGAGGACGTGCGCCATATGGTGCATGCATGTCAAAGACAGTTAAAGGAGATCAAGCAAGTGGAACCCTGCGTCACTCAGCTTCAGGTTGCTCCTTTATTATAAAACACTGACCTAAATTTTTTCTCAGAGCTCACATGGAAAAAAGAAAAAAAGAAAAATCCCAAAAACTTCGTTCCCGCCCAAGGCCCGAAACTTTTTTTCCTGTTTTTCGAAACCCGTCAGTCTGGTTCTAAAAATCGCAAGAATTACGATTTTACCGATTTTTTCCCGAAAAATTGAAACCTTTTTTATTGAAACTTTTGCCCTCGCCATGGAAACAATGCTTCATGGTCTTAATCCTCAATTTTTGGGACAAGACTGACGGATGATATGTGGCAAAAAACTTTAAAAATACAGGGTGGCCCAAATTCGTCGAACTCTTTAAATTGGCTGTAAACTTTTTTATTTCTTAACCATTCCGCGAGATTTTTTGTTTTGTAGTGAGAGGACACTCTCAAAAGCCTAGAATGTCCTCTTTCTAAAAAAAATCTCGCCCGATGGTTAATAAATAAAAAAGTTACAGCCAATTTATAGAGTTTGACGAAATAGGACACCCTGTAGAGTAAAAAAGTGTCTGACCCTTTAGACGTGAACGAACTTGAAGGGGTCATAATTTATCAATTGTATTTTTTATTCATTTCAATCACTTGTAAGAAAACCAGGTGCTACCGAAAACTATTGAAATTTTCAGGTAGAACTAGAAAGAATACACAACCGAGCTACCATGAACTCGCGCCAGCTCCGACAAATCAACGAGACTTTTGATAGATTTATGAGAGGGTGAGACAAATATTTTCAAAACCTTAGTCAAAAATACCGTTATCATTTTATATAGATGGTCAAAAGTGGTGTCCAAAATCAGTGAATCGCTGAATGCTCTGTCCAAACCAACCAGTTCTGGCTCCGACGAAGGAGAAACTGAGATAATTTTGGCCAGACTCGCCGGCTGGCTCAAATCTGCCAATCAAGTGGTTGACGAGTTAAGCAAGTTAACACCGGAAGAGGCCTCCAAGCGATTGGCACAGATCAGTCAGCAGCTGGACGAGCACCAGCGCAAATCCATAGACTACTTGAAGAAAAGACAGCAGAAGAAGGTGTTAAAATACCCTAGAGAAGTGAGCAAGCACCAGGCAGAGATCGAAAAGCTGGAACACCACTTGGGAAAACTAGCTGCCAGGATTGGCGAGATCTACCATCAGTTGGAGGAAGGTCAACAGCCAATGTCCACTTCGACCACAGTGGTCCAGATGAAACATCAGCCATCGTCTTCAGAACAAGAATATCCTCCACATTGGGATACTGGATCGCCTGAGAAAAGGCCTAAACTAGTGGAACAGGTATTTTTTTTCACAAATTGACATGGCTGGCAACCACACATTTGTCACTTTTTCGTTAACTATATGCGAAAACCGACGAATACCGTTAACGAGAAAGTGATAAATGTCGAGCGACATGTGTGACTATCAGTGACAAATGTCTGGTCGCCCTGGCTTTCTCAAATTCATTCATTTTCTTTAAAAATTAATAAAAAAAATTTAGCCCTCCACTAGACTTCAACCACAACAATCCACCCATCTGTTCGTGCCCCGTCAAGAAGTGGAGCATTCGCCAGAGCCTGCTCCCCATGAAGCAGAAAGTCTACGACTAAGGCTAGAGCTTGAGGCACAAGCCGAGCAAGCAGAAGAACAGGCCAGAAAACACGGTGATAATGTGGAACAAAAAGTTAGTGATCTACTGGAGTGGTTACAGTCAAAGGAGAGGGAGCTCAAACAACACAAAACTGCTGCGGTGCTGCCTGGAAATGTCAAATTTCTAGAGGAGGAGCTTGAGAATTGCACTAGGTTATTATTTTTAATTTAGTAAAACGAAAATTTACAGTCATCCAAAAAAATTTGCAGGTTGATTGCGGAAGTAAATGAAAAAATTGGTGAATATCGTAATGAGGTGGAGAATCCGTCCACCCAGTCCAACCTCAAACAACAACTAGCAGTGGTCATGCCTTTGATAGAGCAAGTACTCATGTCCGCCCAGGGACACAGAAACAACATTGTGGACTGTTTGAACAAAACACAGTTGGCATTCCACAAATATGTGAAAGCAGAAGAGATTGCTGACAGACACAAACTCACCTTGGAAAGACTCAAAGCTAACTCCGAGGCCGATCTAAGAGAGTTGGAGGTGCAGTTGCGTCAACTGCAAGACAGTTTGGTGCAGGATCAGCAGGTGGCCAAAGCTGAAGCTATGCAACACCTTGAAGAGCTAGCATCCATTACAACGAGATCACTGCCAAAGTCACAAAGGAAAGAAGTTCCACCCTTGGGCAGTGTGCTCTCAGATGTTAGATCAAGAATCAGAAGACTTGATGAACAGTGGAAGTGTTTGGTGGACGAAGTGGACGAACACCTATCTTGTTTGAGAAAAGAAAGGAGAAAAAGAGCTGAAGCGGCACTTAAGAGGCAAAAAGAATTAGTGAAAGAGTTAGAAGAAGCCGTGAAGGCGAGCAGTGAAGCTACAGACGCAGAGGAGCTTAGCGAACATTTAGACGTAGGCTTCATTTTTCATTAATTTGAATAAAACTACTTCTAAGTTCGAAATTTCGCAAGAAAGAAGCCTAATAAGAAATAAATGTGAATCTTTGATTTTTTGGACGACCCCACATGAGACTGGCGATATGATCGTGCTATTTCTATTAGTTTTCGGTTAAAAGAAGAAGAGGGCAACAATAGCTGAAGAAATACTAGAATAAAAAGTTAACCACACGTATGGAACAACCACAGACACAAACATGGCAAGATTGAGCAATTTCCCAGAAAGAGATTTATTTCCGAAAACAACCATCAATCGTGCAACAGGAGAAATACAATTCATTTCTACAAGAGGCAAAGAATACAGACTGTTTGATTCACGGCTGCATTGTGCACTCTAGACGCGAGTAGTCGAACCATCAGGGACTGTCCAGTCGTATATGTCGTCATACTGCTGAAAATTCTCGACTAGGACGGAAGTTGCCAAAATCTTGAAAGTCACCTTGTAACCGAGCTTGTAAAACAGACTTCGGAAAAGCTGATGCAAGTAGGAATAATTTGGTCGCTCATCAAAGCGCATCTCACGACAGTAAGTAAAGTATTGCACCTAAAAATAAAAACAAATTACTGTGAAAAAAAATTATAGCTCACAAATTCTCCGGGATATCCTTTGCAAAGCACTTCAATCGAGACTTCTTGTTTCTGCACAATAATTTAATTAGTTCGGAAATAGTGTAACAAGGAATTGTGAACCTTTAAACTAATCTTCTCATACTTCTGCTTCTTGTTGGCTGCCCTCATGTTTTGCCAGGGCAAGATTCCGCGAAGAAAATACATCAGCACATATCCCAGGGACTCCAGGTCATCTCTTCTGCCTTGTTCAGCACCTAAAAAAATAAGATTGTAATTCAGAATATCTAGAGGAGAACAAACCAATGTGAGCATTGATTGAAGCGTATCTTGCAGTGCCAGTCAAACTCTTGCCATCACGATACGGAATGTGTTTCTTGTCACGTGAATCAAAGTACTTCTTGGCCAGTCCAAAGTCGATGATGTAAAGCCTGCTGTTGTGACTCCCTGTGCCCATCAAAAAATTGTCCGGTTTGATGTCGCGATGGATGAAATGCTTGTTGTGCATATATTCGATTCGAGTTAGCATTTGTTCAGCTAGCATCAGAACGGTCTTCAAAGAGAATTTGCGCTTGCAATGATTGAATCTATAAGCAGATAGATATGAAAAGATTCAAAAAAGGGGAAAAGCTTACAGATCTTCGAGTGACGGCCCGAGCAGCTCGACAACCATGCAATTGTACTCCGACTCACGTCCATAGTGGAAAATCTGCGGAATGCCCACCCCTCCCTGCAACACTTTGTAGAGTTTGCTTTCATACATCAATTGCGGGTGCTGAGTCTATTATTAAAATTGATTACAGCAATCAAAATAAAAGCATAGTAGAGAATCGCTCACCTTGACATTTTCGAGTTTGACAGCATATTCGGAACCACTGACAACATTTCGAGCCAAATAGATTTCGCCGAACGAGCCACTGCCGATCTTGCGCCTCAACTTGTACTTCCCAGCAATGACGAATGATGCACCGCCCGTAGTAGTCAAGCTCGAGATTGAAGGAGGCTCCATTTGCTCTGAATGCTTCTTATTGGGGGACGAAAGTGACTTATAGCTTTCACGATATCTGGTAAAAAGAAGTGTAAAGTGATTTTCGAATTACAGAAAAAAGCTATAGCCAACAAAATGAAACTGAGTCGCATACCGCAGTGCAAAGACCGAATATACTAAACAAATGAGAGCTCGCTGTTTCTAGACGGTAATACGTTAGCTTTTTGTCCTCAAGACAACCAACATTTTGAAAAGTCGAACTGCGGAAAAGTCTACTTTTAAAGACCGGGTATGGAACATTTTTGGTTAGATATCTTTCGATATGCTAGGGGGAGGTGCTATTGAAAACGAAATATGTAAAGTACTAGGCACGACAGACGCATATCGGCGCCATCGTATTTTGAAATTCTCATAAATATTAATCCATCACATATCTCACTGATCACCCCTTCCTGGGTATCCTATCTACCCTCTTACTGGGTAGTAGTAGTAACTGGTGGAAAGAAAGTTCGTAATGGGTTTCTGAGCCAATTTTTTTCAATGAAAATCTTTTTTTTTTAAAGTTCCAAAAATACAGGGTTGAAGCATTTTAGCTCTTCTTTCAAATGGTATATAACATAATATATATCTATTCCACAAAATGACCACCATTAGCAGCAATACATTTACGCAACCGTTTAGGGAAACTATCGATTGCATTTTGAATATGACTCTGGGGAATTGCATCCCATTCTCTGACCAATGATTCTTTCAATTGTGGGATTGAGTTGTGAGGGGCAGTGCAAGCTTTTGACTGGAGATAGGGCCAAGCAAAATAGTCCATGACATTCCAGTCGGGGGAGTTGGGCGCCCATTCACCAGTTGGTTTTTTCCAATGTGGGTCCACTTTGATGAAGTCGGGGAAGTTGTTGGCAATCCACTCTTGAGTTTCATATGCCCTGTGACTGGGAGCCCCATCTTGCTGGAAGCACCACTCCCCTTCCAAATTCTCTTCTGCCCAGGGCACCACTTCAGTTTCCAGCATTCTTCTGTACTCTGGGCCATCGACCTTCGTGCCATTGGGCACAAAGATAAGCGGGGTCTTGGCCTCCCAGGAAACTCCAGCCCAGACCATAACCTGGGAAGGCTTCTGTGTTCTTTCCACAAACTTGAGTTCTGGAGGGGAGAGGATCAACCGACCAGATTCAAAAAAGAAAGAGGTTGATTGGGGAAGAATGAAAGAAAGTATGAAAAAACCTGTCATTTTGGGCGTTCCTTGCTTGCTCCAAATCAAACCACTTTTCGTCGGTGAAGAGGATGTTGCGATGCCTGTTGCCGGCAAACCGCCTCAAAAGTTGTTTGCCCCGCAGAACTCTCTTCTCCATTGCATTGGCGTTGAGAAAGGGCGCCTCAGCCGTCTTCCTGGCCTTCATTTGAAAAATCTCGTGGATCATTTTTTTGCACGGAGGTGTGTGAGATCCCAAGCTCAACGGCCAACTTTCTGCTGGAATCGGACCGGCTGTGCAGGTGGCCAGCCTCGTGGTCGTTGCAGAAGCAGAACTTATCAGCAATTGCTTGGATGTTCTCCTCAGTTGTTGCTGTAACCGGCCTGCCACTTCTTGATCTGTCTTCATTTGAGCCAGTCTCTTCAAATCGCTTGATGGCTTTGCTGACTGTTGGCTGGGGTATGTTGAGGAGTCGAGAAATCTCCATCACTCTTTTACCCTCTTGATAAAGGCGTACAATAGCTGGACGCAAATCACCCATTTTAGTTTGAATAAATGGAATAAAGCAAAATTTTTAATAAGAAAGGGGGAAGCAACAAAGAAAACTACCCAAAAAGCTGGCGGATGATTCATTTTTCTGCCCTGTATTTCTTATTCCCATTATACCGATTAAACATTAAAGCAGATGTATTATGTTATATACCATTTGAAAGAGGAGCTAAAATGCTTCAACCCTGTATATTTGGAACTTTAAAAAAAAAAGATTTTCATTGAAAAAAATTGGCTCAGAAACCCATTACGAACTTTCTTTCCACCAGTTAGAACTGTGATTAGTTAAAAGAAAAAGATGTGGATTAACAAGGATATTTTTAACACAAAAATATTCAAAAAGTTCCTCTCAATTCGCCCTCACTTCGTCTCACACTTGACGATGTCAAAAAAGTTCCTTTCACTTTGCCTCTCACTCTCACTTTGCCTCTTACTTTGACTCTCACTCTGCATTGTGAACGGAGTGAAAGTGAGAGTCAAAGTGAAAGTAAGAGAGTGAAAGTGAGAGAAATGGTGTGTTCACAATGGAGGGTGAAAGCGAGAGTGAAAGTGAGGCATTGTGAACGTAGCTTAAATTCCCCCGCGGTAAATTTTCCTTCTAAATTTGTCTTGATAGGATTATTAGAAAGAAACATTTCGAAGTTATTTTTTTGCCATAATGGACCCAGAATAGTATATAGTAGGGTTGCTGAATTCGCGCGAAAGTTGAGATCGCCCGAACTTACTTCGCGAAAGTTGCCAACTTTCGCGAAAGTTGAAAGTTATCTTGTAATATGACAAAGAACACTTATTGAGAATCTTCGGATACCTGTAGTCGCGTGTAGGAAGCTTGGAGGATGGACGCATTTTGTTCATCACCTGCTTGAAGAATGGATTGTCGAGAAAATTGGCGGCGATGTTACCAGTAGCAAATGCCTGAAAAAAATAGCCTTAGAAAAGTAAAATATGAATCGGAACTAACCCTTGTTAACAAAATGTCGATCTCTTCTTGCTCCTTCTCTGAGACTCTGTCGAAGTAGTTTGCAATGCCCGGTGTAGACGATTCAGTTCTCTTGGCGATCTTCGTTGGAGGCTCTTCTGCTTGATTCCTGCTAGCTTGTTGATATCCTTGCGCGCTTCTTCTCTGATTTTCTTGCACTGATTCTAAAAAGAAAGCAATAAAAACCAAAAGGTGAAATTACTAATTTCACCTTTAGATGATGGCCCATGTCTGTTGCATTCCCTCAATACTGACAGGCCAATTTATACCCTTCAGCCGCGAAAAATTTACGATACCAATGCTGCGGATTGACCATAGTTAGCCTGAAAATAAACAAATGATGAACATAAACGCAACAAATATGAATAAAGACATAAAACTTGGAAAGAAAATGCAAAGCAAGCGAATGAATAAATGCACGAAAAATGGAAATGATTCGTGAAAACCAATACTTCAACTTTCGCAATTTTTATCAGGGCGCGAAAGTTGAACTTTCGCGCAAACTTTCGCATTCAGCAACCCTAGTATATAGGCCTAATAAATTATTGTTCTTCGTAATTTGTTCTCTTTTTCACAATTTCGCCTATTGGTTTCACGGTTACTAATTCTTGTTTAGTTCGAGATGGAAATCATTTCAAGTGAGAAGAACAAGCAGATGGGCAACTACGAAGATTATCTATACAGGCAAAAAGAGCAAAAAGGAAAACCAACTTATTGGCACTGCATATTTTATCGAGTCGGAGCTGATGGAAAAGCGGAGAGCAAGTGCCCAGGTATTTATAAAATTCTTGAGATATTTTTTGTGGTTGAATGGTATGTTTGATCATGAAAAGCCTCAACTGTCGATGACATGGTGAAAGTAACGGCGAAACACAGTGACTACGCCGACAAGAGCAGCCTGGTAACTTTTTATACTGCAAATATCGTGTCAACATATTTTTTATTGTTTCGAAGAGAGAAAATGAGGCGAATCAAAAGGTAGCCGAGAAGAAAGCGAGGACATCACACTTGATGACACTTTCGGTGAAGGTTTATAAATATCTCTAGGAAATATTTTATGCTTTTTAGAGCCAGATAATGATGAAGTGCTTGCAAACATGTTTGGAATAAAGTAAAGCAGGAAGAAGCTAGGATGCTTGAAACCAACGGCATGGATGAATGGCGAAACTATCAACTTCTACTATCAACTGATTGTCCAGCGAAATGAAAACAATTTGAATCTTCCATTGGTATTCTTATTCAGCAGTTGTTATTGTTTTTTTGTTCAGGGTTTCTCCTTTGTTTTTATTTTCTACACACAACTCTAAGAAAAAGGTCCAAACGCTGTGCTCAAAGGGTCAGAAATGTGGAAATATTTACTTTTGAGCTGCTTTTCGTTCCTGTTTATTCATCATCATTGGTCCTTAGTGGTACTTATTTTCAGCTAATACCATGCGCAATGGATTTGTTTAGGTGGTAAGCAATGTCAAGGAAAGGCTGGTGTTTTACGATTCACTTCTTGGAGATGGCACGGTACACAACAATTTGATCGAGTAAATAATTTTTAAAAATCTTACTTTGGACAACAATGATTTAGAGAGTTTCTGCAAGAATGCGCTATGGAGAACGACTACGAAGCACTGGATCCTTGTAACTGGATCGGGTTCTGCCCAAAGGTATGCTTTTACTTTTCGATTGCTCAATAATTTCAAGTTTACGAAGGGGTGTACATAGTAGCGCAGGCATATGATAAAGTAGTGCAGGCATATGGCTTTTTAATACTTTCGTATGGAATTATGATGAAAGTTGGAAATGTTTTGCATTGTGGTAATAGAACATCGTAAAATTGTATCTCTATATAGTATTTGGGACGGGGAACGTCTGTCGCCAATTTGAGTACATGTTTGGTCACAAAGGAAAACTTTTTTTAGTGTAATATTTTTATTTGCATGTTTATGCTCATTCGAAAGATCTTTTAATGGCGGCTTAGATTTGAAGATTGCTGTGAAAAAAATTGAGATTTTGCCCTTTAAAGTGAAAAGTGGATTTATATTTGAATTTCAAAATACGATATAGGCGCCGATAGGCGCCTGCTGTCCCTAGTATAATATAGTAGAAAGTTGAAAAAGTGATAGAGAAATAATAGTACAACTAGAAAAACTATTCAAAATTACTGAATTCGAATTGGCGCAAATGATTTTTGAAATATATGTGAAATACATTTGTCAATTTGTGGTCAAACGTCAATATGACAAATTTTCAAAAATGTGATTGTTTTTTGTGTCATCCTGTAAAGTATAACGAATTTAGCAAAAAAGATTACACGACCAAAACATGTTCAACACACAAAGACCTGATTGAAATTAATTGGGTTCTGCTGTATCTTTTGAGATTTAGCATTTATTCTTTCGTTTGGTAAGATTTTTAGTGTTGGGCCATTTAATTGGATCTCTGCTATCCCATTTTCGAAAAATTCCTTTCTATTCGCTCTCCAACATTTTCAAATTTAGAACCTTGAAAGAATCCTTGAAAGCCTGCAATCAGCTGAACGAGAAGCTGACGATGAGGGTGACTGGTCAGTCATGGGTGAACTGGAGAATGCGACTGCCATCAAAGCTGCTAGCTCTGATGAAAGCGCCGCTAGCAATGCTTACTCAATTGAAAGGTTGAATAGAGTGCGAGATCAAATTGTGCCCTTAGCCAGAGAGCGGTGCGAAGGTATGCACAGTCTAGTGTCAAGCTGACAAACAACCCATCCTAACATCAATAAATTAAGGTCTTCGGCAAGCTGTCGCCAGGTGTGACTATTTTGAACAAGCCCTTTGCAATTGCCAGTCCTGGTGCTCCCACATGCACCACATTCTCAACCTGCGCATAAGCTCAGACATTCATGCTCTGGATGTGCCCCATGAATACAAGGTCTTTTTTATTTCTTATGACTTAAATTATAATTAAAAAACCTTTCCAACCTCCCAATTTCCATATTTTCGCTTTCTTAAAGCTTTTGAATTTGCTTTAGATAAGCTAAATTGGTTAACTTTTTTAGCAGGCTTTTGAGTCAGGTACTCTTTTTCCGGTAAGTCAATTTTCTTTGCTGCAGCTTGAATTTTCACTTGCTTTTTTCTTTGATTAATTAGCACAATTTATTTTCAACTAATACCTTGTTAAACAATTTGTTCTTTCCTTAGACACAAAAGAGATAGTTTGTAATGTTTTTTTTAAACTATAAAAGTAGTGTGAATGGAGGTTTCAGACCTCAAATTTCTTGGAAATATGTTTCTATAGAAATCTTTTATGCAAATCTTGAAAAATCTAATGGTCTGTTCACATACTGAGAGTGAGAGTAAGGGGGTGTTCACAATGCACCTCATTCTCACTCCCACTCTCAGGTGTTCGCAATGTTTTTTTTCTTTTGCATAAAACTAATCAAATTAATTTTTTTTATTTTTAACTTTGTTTATAATAGTGCGGGTTTCGACTTAATATTGTGAAATTCAAACTATGTTTAAAAAAATCTGATGAGGTGCAACACATCAACTGTCCCGTTCTCCTTCGGACTACGTTAAGGACGAAGAGATGGAAGACGAGGACGCCATAAAGATTACATGGAAATGGTAAGCTCATGCAATTCCTCACAATCAGCTCTATTCAGCGCTCAAAATTCCATACACCTTCACGTAAGCGAAAACTAAATCAGCTACCGCTGAGAACGCTATTTTAGACGCTTTAGACTCTTAACGAAACTTCTCTTAACAGACCTAGGACCATTAATGGAAATGTTACAGTAAATTCCAAACCATCCAATAAGAAGTCTTTGGTTGTAATTCATAATACTAAAATAAAAAAATAAATAAAATAAAATATTAAAAATAAAATAAAAATAAAATATTAAAATGGTTCGTTTGATGCAAAATAGAAAAAAGCATTGTGAACACCTGAGAGTGAAAGTGAGAATAATGGCACGCTTAAAATGGAGGTGTGAGGTGCAAGGTCGAAGTAAAACGGTGACTAGATTTCGCGTTTATTATTGAAAAATGCCAAATCTGATGGATGACCTACATCTACTTTTTGGTTTTAGGTATAGATCAGCTATATAAGATTTGACATTTTTCAATGAAAAACGCGAGATCTAGACACCGTTTTACCTCAGCCTCGCACCTCACACCTCCAATATAAGCGCACTATAAGGAGTGCTCACAATGACAACTCACTCTCACTCCCACTCTCGTTATGTGAATAGGCCATAAAAGAACATTGCAAATTGTTTTATCAGAAAGCTTTTGAAGAAGAAAACAATTCACAAAAATTTCAGCAAATGGACAAGGAATTTGCCGAATACGACAACTTGATCAAAGAGTTGGATGAGTTTATTGAAACTTCTAAAAGTCAATGGTCCTCTTCTGAACGCCTCCGTTTGCAGTCAGAACACGCGAAGGTATGTGTTTTGCCCGATTCTGCCATCAAATTTATCAACTGGTTTACAGACCCAACTTCGAGAGCTCAGAGTCAAATACAATGAGTTCAAACAGCCTGTAATGTTAGGCGAAAGGATGGAGCGTCTGAGCAGAAGTTTGGGAGACATAGAGTGCTCAATAGATGATCTAGTTGGCATCCAGGCCGAAAATTGTGAATACTGCTTGATTCACGCAAAACAATTACATCGTCAATTGGCAGAGGAACTGGCTGGCGACTGTGGAGCTCTGGAATCTGCCAAAGAAGCGTTAATGAGAGAGGGGATAATCA
Source organism: Ditylenchus weischeri (assembly GCA_029231635.1). Classification (NCBI taxonomy): domain Eukaryota; kingdom Metazoa; phylum Nematoda; class Chromadorea; order Rhabditida; family Anguinidae; genus Ditylenchus; species Ditylenchus weischeri. The sequence goes on along the minus strand of JAMRYI010000837.1, from coordinate 54,572 downwards.
ATGAGACACAAGCAACTGAAATTTCCCAGAGAATAAGCGATCTTCAGGAGAAATGCAGTCAGTTAGAGCAAAGGGTAAGTGCAATTTATTATAAAAAAATAATAGTTTCTAATTCCTAAATTCAGGCAGCCTTATCAATAGATAAATTAGAACGCTGCGTTATTCTCCTGAGCAAGCTTGAAAAAGAACACCAAGAAGTGGAAAAGCTCACCCAACAAGTTGAAGAAGCCCTTGTGGAAGCCATCGCATCCGCAAAATCCATACCGTCTACCCCTACCACACCTGCTGCACATTTGAGAGAAAAAGGGACAGCGGCAGTTACTACAGACACCCTCAGTATACTCAGGAAACAGCTGAAAGCGGCTGTTGAGGCAGCTGATAAGTCAAAAGAACTGGAAAATTTGCTAAAACAAAACTCGATTAGACTGTCTCCAGCTCATTGCGAGAAGATTGCAAGTAGAGACTTAAGAATTAGCACATTGAAAAAACAGCTGTCCATTTGGGCGGAAACTATTCAGGTAAATTTTGAGAATTCACCGACAATCCTCTAGCAACCACCTACCACTAATAGTTCATTACGAACCTATGACTCAGCCATCAGCACATATTTAAAGAATAAATCTAATAAATTAACAAAACTTAATTAAAAAATTTTAATTTTACGGTAAGAATTGGAAAGTAAAATCGTACACAAAAGGTTACACGCCCCTGCGCCAATTCAAACCACTAAACCAAAACCTTTGATACCGTTTGATTGATATCGCTTTGATATCGCCATACATCATACAAACGTGCTGTGCAAAATAATTAACCCCACGAAAAAAGATAAACACCACAGTACGCATAGAAGAAACTTTAAAGTAGCCCAACGACACATGATGCGGCAATAACTTTAATTCCGGAATCATAGACGTGGTAATAAAACACGGTGATATATCAATATTTAGGATAAACTATATTCAGACTTTAGGAAACAGCTGTCCATTTTCTCTGGCTGTCATCAAAGCTGTACTCTCATCACTTTCATCCACGAGACTTAGCTGATCGTTATTTATAACCAAACGGCGTTTTTTATATACCAGGCGAGCGAATGGAAGCACCAGACCACCAGCCATCAATGCGGAACCGAAGAATATGAACGTCCTTGAGTATGTCCCCGTCGTGTCGAATAAGTGCCCTGCAGGAGAATGTCACTTCTTATAGAACTTAAAAAAACACACGATTACCTCCCACCAACGGACCGAGAACGCAGGCAACACCGTGAAACATAAATAGCAGTCCAAGTCCATTGGTCAAGCGATCTACACCGATCAAGTCCACCATAACCACTGAAGTCAAAGAAGCGTAGGAACTGACCATGAAGCCGAAGAAGGCACAGAAGCTGATGTAGACCCATATATTTACAATTGAGAAGACAAAACAGCAAGCCAGACCAGAGATGAACAATGTGATAGAGAAGATCCAGATACGATTGCGAGCACAGTCCTTACCCCAATGAAAAGGAAGTTGTCTATCACATAACAGTCCGAAAATCAATCTTCCGATCATATTCGCCAAACCTATGTAGACATGTTTTTTTAATGGAACATACATTGTTTGAAAACAAACCCACCATACGCAGAAACAGTAGTGGCGGCTGTTTGCTTGCACTGGTCCAAACCGTTTCTAGACTCAGCATTCATCGGAATAAACATGGGAATCGCGTTAAAGCCGACTGTGTTAAGAACGCTTGCACAAACAAAAAGTACGTAAACGGGATTGACCAGCAGAGAAAGCCCCAATACCTTTTTCATTCGCCTAAATTGGTATAGAAGTGACAGATTCATAGCACCACAAAAGACCAAACATACCTGAAGCAAGTATCTTTTTGCGACACTTCTTCAAACTCTTTCTTAACATTTCCCTCCACTTCATAGATTGGTTGCAACGGAGTAGGCCGAAAAAGCAATCCACATGGTATACAGAGCAATAAAAGACCTAATCATTTGTTTTTTGATATGGATTTCATAAAAAACCTAGAAATAAACCAGCATAAATTGGAAACACCATTAGCAAATGTTCGTCAGGAAGCTTGTCGAGTAGGAACCCAATGACTTTGGAGAAAATAAGTGTGCCCACACCGGAACCGCAGACAGTTATGCCAGTTGCCAAGGAACGCTTCTTTTCGAAATACATTGTGACAATGGCCAGGGCAGGGCAATACATGAGACCAAAACCAACACCCATAACCTAAGAAATTGAATTAAAAATAATAATGATCAAAAGATTGTTACCACTCCGACGGTGAGGACGAGATGGGCCAATCGAGTTGCAAAGTAGGAAGCTGCACAACTGTAACGGAAATTTTTCATAATTTGTTCAATTACGCGTTCCATATGGACCAAAATAATAATAATTACCCGATGACTGCCACAATTGCTCCGACAATAGTTGCGGCTCGACATCCCATTCGATTGCAAATGATGGCCGAAATAGGGCCAATTAGATACATCAGACCCGAAAGAACCGACAGAATCATGGATACGCTTTTGTTGGATGCATCATACCTCTGCAAATTACGATGAGTTTGAAAAACGGATCCAAAGCTAGAAAAAAAATAAATTACCTTTACTAGGGATTCACCAAAAACTCCAAACGAGTAGAGGAAGCCATCAGAGAAGACGTGAATAAGGAAGGACCCAAGTACCACCCACCATCCATAACCACCATCGAGAGCAATAGGCTTGTATCCAATCGGATTTCTATTCTCGCTGTGAGTGTCGCTTGAACTTGCTAAATCGATAGATTGTAAAGAAGCCTGCCAAACCCACAAAAAAGCAAACCTGAAGTCGAAGTCATTGAAGTACACAGCCCGATTATAGAGCAAAGGTTTTGCTGTAAAAATAAAATAAGATTTCTGACGGCAGAAATTAGATTGAGATTCCAAAATTGAGAGTCTTTGCGTAGTTGAAAATCAGCAGAAAAAGTTATTTGGATTGAAATCCACCAGGGGGTTACTCAAGTTTATCAATAATGTGTTTATAAGCCTATGATAATTTAAAAATATTTTTAGTCTTGAAAGTTTTTATAGAAAGCTCTTTGTCACATTTCAGACCAGTGGCAGCGAGGAAGACAGCGAGAAAGTCGACATCACAGCTCAATTGACCAAATTTGAGGAAATCGCTCATGAACTCTGCTCCAAACTAGAAGCCATTACAGCAATCCCAGACTTGGATGGAGCAGAACTCAACAAAAAGATGGAAAAGCTTCGTCCACTCAAAGACAAATTTGACACCAAAGCTTTAAAACTAGTTGGACAACATAGTTATGAAAACCCCATCGAAGATGAAGAGTTACGTAGAAAAGTGACACAGGAAGTGGGTCAGGTGGCAGCTTTATGGCACAAAATTACTTCAGCACAACCTTTGGTGCCAGAAGAAGAAGATCCCATTTCTTGGAAATCCGCCAAAAGTTCTCCACACACCATTATACCAGAAGATACCCAAATTGGTGAACCTGTCAGTCAACACCTAACCCCTAGAGCTACTTTGCCCAGACTTGACTCACATGATCTACCATTTCCAATGACCAATGAAGCAAGTGAAGGAATTAGTGCTAGTTTGGCAGCAAACGCCAGATCTTTGTTGACTGATTTCCGTAATGCCAAACAGTATTTGGATTTCAACCAGTTTCCTGTCACTAATTTGCAGGAATGGGAGTCAAGATTGAAGGTTGGCATTTGAAAATATTGTCAAAGTTTATGGTTTGCAGATCGGGCCATTTCAAATCGAGTTGGCCAACCCCTGTTTACCTATAAAATAAACTTTTTTCCCAGTCAGTCAAGGCGCATACACAATGGGGATTCTGTTTGCAGATGCTAAAACAGACTACTCACCAGTGTTTTCACAATCGACACTGACATCTAAACTGACACTAAATTAACTGTAAAATGTCAGTTGACATTTCACAGTTAATTCTCAGTAGAATGTTAGTTGACATTTCAGTTAATTCAAATGTCAGTTTTAAAACTGACATTTAACCTGACATGTCAGTTTAAAATTCACATTTCAACTGACATGTCAGCTTAGATGTCAGTAGGGTTGTCGAATATTCGAAATTTTCGAACATTCGAGTCGATGTTCGAATTTTTCGAATATTCGAGTCGATATTCGAATTTCAAGAACTATGAGTGGGGCCATTTACTTGACAAACTTTTTTAAAAGACCATGCTCGCGGTGGTCTGGTGGGTCCCTGCCAATTCAAAAAAGTTTCCTAATCGTTGGATTTCTGTACGTATTTTTTAAATTGGTTTCTATCAAAACAAGGTCTAGAATTTAATTTTAGGTGTAGTTTTGTCAAAAACCAAGTTGAAAAACCCGAACAGAAGATCAATGATTAGGAAAAAATTTTGAATTGGCGGGGACCCACCAGACTACCACAAGCATGGTCCTTTAAGTAGAAAGTCACTGTCAAATATAGAATTCTTTTCAAGACAATAAACCTTCAAACATTGAATTTTTCCAAAAAAAAATTCGGCTAAAATTGATTTCCCGCAGTAAATTACTGATTTCCTACAGTAAATACATAAACATGATTCTCGGTGTTTTTACAATCGCAAAATTTATTATTTTTTGATCTACATGTAGCCCTGATGTTGCTCCCAATCTCTAGTTTCTGATGAGCTATCATCTGGCTCGATGTGATGTGTAAAAGTGAGAGAATTACTGGTTTTGAAAAACAAATTAGAAACTAGAGATTCAGGGCTACATGTTGATCAAAAAAAAATACAAAACGAGCCTATCTATAAAATTTTTGGAGTGTTTGTGCAATTCATGTGGTCTTGTGCAAGATGCCCAGATGTCCTGATTTTTCAGAAATTACCCGGGGTTTTTTTCAAATTCTGCCTTATCCTGCTGAACTGGGATGACTAATGCATTTTTTTGGCCATAATAATGCCTTTTGAGACATAAATCCTGGTTTTGCGATTTTCGATTTGTGCACTCTGGTCTTGGCATGAAAATGTGAAATATTTAGGATCTAAACGGATGGGTGGGTGAAAACAAATCTAAATTGGATGAATTACTGGCAATTGGAAAGAAAGTGGCGGAAAGTGGTATGCGCTATATGATCACTTCTTTTCCCTTTTTAATTCTATATAATCTTGTAGGTCGCATGGAGTTGGAAACTCATGACGCACTTGCCAGATTAGACGATTTGATAGAAATTGTCCACAAGGTAAATATTTCCTGTCTCGATTTCAAGTCAAATTTTTATTGATTTATTGTCGTAAAGCTTGTGACTAATTTCGTGAAAAGTTTATTAATTAACCGTTGCCTTTTCTAGATTGATTCAGAACTGGAAGAACAGGAGCAACATTTGCAGGCAACACTGTTCAAAAGGCAGACTTTCCTTGACGGACTGTTCCAAACCAAAAAATTTCTTCAAGGTCTTTCCACTCAATTGGACGCATTGAAGGAGGTGGACGAGGGTCGGCCTGCGATAAACTCTTTGGTGCCTATCATTGTGAGTCACTTTGGCTTTGAGATTTGCAAAGTCTATTTTCTGCTTACTGTTTGTTCTGTGGCTGAAATTGATTCAACGGCTTACTGGTTTTGCATTCCACTGCTTCATTATTTACACAAGTTTGGTTCCCAGTAGAGTTTTTGGTGGTATTTTCTAAAAAATTTGTATTTTTTTTTGTGAAATTGCCAATCTTTAGACAAAAAAGCCTATTCTTAGATATCCTGGCATACAAAAGTTTTTCAGGAATCCGAAACACTTTTTATCTTTGGTCGCTGAAATATATGATGAGTCATTTTTCAAGTAGTAGTAGCTTAACTTATGACCATATCTCAATAACCAAGGATTTTAAAAGGTATCTATGGCTCGATTCTGTAAGCAACCATTTAATGGGCTTACTTGGCTTCGCTTTGAATATCGGTAAAAAAAACGTTCGAATCGAACCATAGAACCGATTTGTAGAAAAATTGCGGTAGAATATCAACTCGCGAAGGGTTCAACTCGCAAAGGTTTTTTTAAATTTCGTTCTTATAGGCATGATGAGCAAAACAAATGTGGTCGAATATATCGGATCACCCTGTATGTGGATGGTAAATAAGCGAAATACATAAGTTGTTAACCTCCCCCTGAAGGTTTTTTCGGTCTATCGACATTTGACTGTAGTCCTGTCCTAGGGTGACCTTTTTATCAAGGTTTTTGTGAGTGGTCAGCCCAAAGTGATTTCAACCCGCTTTAATGACCGAAAATTATGACAAGGATATTGGAAAGTGAAATGGATTCGACACGGATGTTGGAAAGTAGCGTGGACTGTTCGTGTTTTTATCGGTTATTGATCCTTTTTTCCATTTGCTTTATTTGTCGGTAGTCCTCAATTGTTGTCGTTTTCTTATATTGCTCTGCATACACTACAGACACAGTAGACGATCTTAAGCCCATCCTTCCTTCTTGGCATAGTTGTGCTCATGGACCAAGTGTTACATTTGGATGGGTCCTCCTCGTAGCTTGTGAGTGCCAATTTTTGTACCCAATGCGTTCTGAGTGTATGAATTCCATTGGGTTAGCGATCTAAAAAGTAAAAAATTCTTTTCGGATAGCAGAAGTGGAATTTTAAAACAGAACTCTTATATTGCCAAATGATCGAAGAAAAAGAGTGAGGAAGAAAAAACCGAGACAAAAATGATGTTTATGCGAGACAATTGTCTTTCAATAATTGGTTCGGATACCTATAAGAACGGAAATTTAATAAGATCTGCCCGAGTTAAACTCTTCGCGAGTTGACCCTCGTTCAAAAATTACAAGATTTGGCCGCAAAATTCCTAGAAATTGACCTCGAAAAATTGTGCTTTGTAATTTAGATTTTTTGGTGTCGTTCAATAAAAAAATTTTGACAAAAAATCGCTTCTTTTTTTGGAAACCTGCCAAGAATTAAAATTAATTTTGTAAATGAGTTTTGGAGCATTTATTTATTGCCCAATCGTTTGGAATGAACAGTGAAGTGGGGGTTGACCAGCCAAAATAATCTCCTGGTCGAGCTCATTTTGGAGTGGACCCGATTTTAGGCTGCTTCCCTAGAGAGCATTATTGCTTCCTGGCCATGAGTGCTAATAAAGCTGTATGAATAAGTAGTTTAATTCAATCTATTCCTAGTCTCTTCTTCCTATTTCTTGTCTTTCCCCACTTTTGTGACTGGGGGAAGGAAATTGGAATATAAAGGGAAAGGCAAGATGCGGGAACCCACCAAATCCAGTCACAACGATGGCGGCACTGTTTATTGATGTGTGCTATTGAATTTCATGGGGAAATCAGCGTTCTATTCTGCTCCTCCTACGGACCAAAAACCACAGGAGTACTACGGCATGTCGGCACTTTAACATTATTATTATTTTTCTCAAATAACAGCCGCTCAATTTTTAATACTCACGATCTGTAAACTGAAAAACTTCTCAAGAAAAGTTGACCATGACTGAGAAATCAAAATTTTCCTTTTATTCCTATCCTGTAGCCTGAGTATTGGGGAGCTCAAAACACTAGGCTTTTTTAAAAATAGCTTTATGAGATTTGAAGTTGTTCGGTCACCAGGTTTCACGAACTCTACCCGTTTGGGCAGACAAATGACTCACGTTTTTGCCCGAAAGTGTACAAATTTTTATTTCAAGAATTTTTCGTATTTTTTTTGGCTCTCCCTTGTTCTAGCTTGAATTGTTATAGCCAAAACGGTTATATTTCTAACTTTTTGTGGTAGTAACAAAACAAATTTATATATTTAACTGGTTATTTAAGTTACAGTGGGAGCCAGAACAATTGTTTTGAAGCAAGTGAACATGTAGCTACCACAAAAAATTGGAGATATAACTGTTTTGGTTGCACGGATTTTTAGCTACAGTCAAACCTCGGTTATCCGGCACCCCTGGGGAACGGCCTCAGGGTGCCGGATAAACGAGGTGCCGGATAACTGGAATGTCAGTTGACAGAGAATAAGCCAATCTCAGCCAAATGAAGTATATTTAAGATGCTGGATAAACGAGGTGCCGGATAACTGGAATGTCAGTTGACAGAGAATAAGCCAATCTCAGCCAAATGAAGTATATTTAAGATGCTGGATAAACGAGGTGCCGGATAACTGGAATGTCAGTTGACAGAGAATAAGCCAATCTCAGCCAAATGAAGTATATTTAAGATGCTGGATAAACGAGGTGCCGGATAACTGGAATGTCAGTTGACAGAGAATAAGCCAATCTCAGCCAAATGAAGTATATTTAAGATGCCGGATAATCGAGGGTGCCGGATAACTGGAGTGCCGGATAACCGAGGGTGCCGGATAACTGGAGTGCCGGATAACCGAGGTTTGACTGTATAACAATTTAGGCTGGAACAAGCGAGAGCCTTTTTTCTCATGCTTTGCCTTTGTAATTTCTTTTAATTTTATTTCTTGGACCCTCCATTCTCATTTTTTAGAAAATTTTTCTTCTATACGCCCAATATGAATTTCATAGGCCAGTCTCTAATTTTACAACTTAAAAAAAAATTGAGGTGATCTCTGAAAAAAGGTGAAGGAAGATTTCCTAAATTTGCTTAGTAGCTGGTAATTATATTTGTCTGTGTGTGAAGATGGAACGCTGACATCTACTACTACTACCACAATTATTACATGCATTCATCTCCTTTCTTATTATTATTAGTTTTGTAGGAGGGGAGAGTGACGTGGGGATGACTTGTGGTGGTGAATTGCTAGGGGTGTTCAAGGGGAGATCCTACTCCTACTACTACATGGTTGCAGCTGTGGTAGTAGTCTGTTTCCATGATTTTTTTAATTCTCGTTCAATCCTTATGAGGAATTGATGGGAAAGGGGGATAAGAAACACGGAGAACACCCCTTGTTTTTTATTGGCGCCTAGGATTTATAATTATGATTTGTGGGTGGGGTGCTAAACCTATTGCTACCGCTGCTGCTGCTCATCTAAAACTTTTTTGATAATATTTTTAGCTAGGTACCGCATGTCGCCACTCTGACACTATTATTTTTTTTCTCAAATAACAGCCGCTCAATTTTTAATACACACGATCTATAAACTGAAAAACTTCTCAAGAAAAGTTGACCATGACTGAGAAATCAAAATTTTCCTTTTATTCCTATCCTGTAGCCTGAGTATTGGGGAGCTCAAAACACTAGGCTTTTTTTAAAAATAGCGTCACAAAAGCAGAAATTATTTTTAAAAAGTAGCGTTCTGTATTTTAAATATATATGAATTCGAAAATACTAATTAGGTTGCTGAATGGGTAAATCCCCGGGTATTAAACACCCGACAAAATACCCGGCTATATAAAATTCGGGTATTTATAATAAAAAAATTGCATGTATGACGAACTCGCACGGGACATTTGATGAACAAACCTGTGATTCTGATGCCGGAATCGTGCTCAGCGTGGTCACTAAAGAAACTATTCTTACAACAATAACTCGCAGTTAATTTTTGAATTCCTTGCGAGACAACAAACATTTGAATTTGAAACTGGTTCAAATTCTCGGATTTCCTTGAGCGTTTTTTATGTAAATGGGCGTTTTTCATGAATAAATATCTCAATTTTTAGCCTCTTCAATGCCCAAGCATTTATCATCGAGCTGGAGCTGTTTAAATCGCAAGGAGGAAATGTTTTAGCGAAAAGGAGTATTTTTTTTATAAATACCCGACATTTGGGTATTTACCGGGTAAATACCCGAAAAATAAATACCCGGGTATTTAAGCAACCCTAATATTAATAGAGTACTCTTAAAGTATTTTTTTAAAGAGAGTCGTTGTAACGAGCGTTGCGGGTCTCAATGGCAAAACTATCGTGATTCTCGAAAACGATCGGCAAAATCGGAATCCTTGCGATTTTTGTGACTAGGCTGACGAATCACATTCAGCAAAAGACTTCAAAAATAGAGGTAAAAAGTGTCGGACTTGAGGGAAACGTTGTAACGAGCGTCGACTATAGTGCGTAAATGCAATCCTTATCTGAAACATCTCTTTTTTGTTTACAGTCTACGCGCTATTTAATGAATCTTCAAAAGTTTGACACTTTTTTACCCTAATTTTTATAGTCTTTTGTTGAGAGTGATTCATCAGTCTGGTCACAAAGATCGCAAGGATTCCGATTTTACCGTTCGTTAGAAAAAAAATATTTTTTTGTTTATCCGCAACGCTCGATACAAATATCATCTTTTTGAAGATAGGGGTTTGTTGCCGGTCTTTATGGCAAACTTATTTTGTTATTTCGCGATCCTTGCGATTTTTCTGACCAGTTTGACTAATCACGCTCGGCAAAAGACGCTAAAAAGTGTCGGACCCTAAACTAGAACAAACTTGAAAAGGGTTCGTTATGTCAAACGTAGACTGTAGACTCTCTAAATATTCTACTCAATATTTTTCTCAGTCTATATTGGCCTAAAACATGTTCCAAGCCAGCCAAAATTTGCAGCTGTGGAGCCACTCGCCCTTTCATCCACTCATTTCCAACCTTTTTTGATGGTGAAGCCCAATCTAAATGCCTTCCATCATTTATTTTTACACTGACCAGACCATTTTTTACAATTTGTGCTGCAGTATTGGTGCCAATACATCCAAACACATCACCAGTCCTTACTATTCTAATAGGATTAAACTTGCCAATCGGCTTATGCACCACCCACTATAGTTTACTTTTTTGCTGCTATTCAAACCACTCAGTTGAAACACAATTTTGCTTTTTTTTTCAAAAGAATGTTAGTGATATGGGCGACATACTGGTGATGTCCACTTAAAACAAACAACCTGGATCTTGTTTCTTTTTCCTCTTTCTCCTAGTAAAGCTGTGAGTCTGTGGTGGAAGCATTTGTGCAAGTGATACTCTTCGGCTTTTGTAAGTTCATTTAACTGGACATTGGCTTTGCTTTTTGTTTCAAAAAGACTTGAGCAGCCAACTCTTTTTAGGACCGGAAAATTAAAAAAAAACAGATAGGCTTTCCTGACAGCGTCTTGAGTGCCCTTTTTATGCTTTTTTTAATCATCCAAAAATACTGTCAAAACCAAAGGTGATCAGTTGGTTTCGGCAGCCCGACATTTTCTTTTTAGTCAAATTTGACTAAAAAGGCGAAATGGTCGCGTTGCCGTCGACTTTGGTCAACATTCCATATTTATACCCTTTTTTTTTGTCCAAAATAGGCTGAGTTGATACCTTATGCTGTCCCGTCATCTCCTATAGTAAAAACTCTAATTATCCCTATCATATCTATTTTTTTGACTGGTCATTTTTTAGAGCCTGTAAATGACCAGTCATTTACCAATAAATGTCCAAAACTTCTATTAATTGAAAATACGGTAATTTTCAAAAAAGTATTTTTTGACTACTTTTATAAAAGATCATTTCATCCACTACTTGTGGCCATTTTGAAGCTAAATTTTTTTTGACTACAAATTTCAAAAATAAAAATGGTTTGGGGTCTCAAAGAAGAGCAAATTTTGGCGCTAGTATAGAATACGACCCCCAAATCAGACCTTCTAAAAATGGTTGAAACTACCCTTTGGAACAACAAGTTTAGGCTTAGCCTTCAGGCTTAGGCTTAGGCCAGCGTATGGAAGTTGGGACTGTGTTTTACGCACTTTTTTTGGGGTCTGCAACATATATTTGGGTGCTCTTTACTTAAGTTTTAGAACGCATAAGTTTGGGGGTATTCTATACTAGGGTCCAAATTTTTATAAAAAGTACAAATCACATCGAGTCCCATACCGAGCAGATCACTTTCTAAAAGATGTTTGATTTACTAGCTGCTGTGCCGCCAAAGAAAGCTTCATTGTTGTTGGTGTGTTTGGAAGGCGAACAGTTGCTATTTCCTTTCTTTCTATACTGATTTTTGTACATTGTTCTCTTTGCTCTTTTTCTTTAAATTTATTCAGTTTATGGCTTGCTAAGCAAGAGATAAGATTGGATGAATCACTTGTTAAAAGGTGGTGGGTGTGAAAAGACGCCCGCTTACACTCCCTTTTGACATATATGCACCTCTCCTTGTCAAAAATTACTCCTTCCTTTATTCAGTGATTTTTTGAGGCATTTGCATTCAATCAATGGTTGCAACTGACCCTTTGATAAGGACAGTAAATGACTTTGCGGCAGAAAATTGCGATATCAATCCCTAACCTTCTAAAAACTGCATCTATGTTTATAAACTGTTAATTTATGTGGGATTCAACCCTATCTAGAGTTCTTATCTTTTTTATAGTATTAGTGTAACCTTACATGTAGCTTACTAATAGCTTGTGTAGCTTGTAGCTTGTAGCTTAGTGTAGCTTACAAAAGGGCAAACAAAAAACAGAAAAAAAAGTTCTTCGCAAAATTCAATAAGTTAAAAAATTTTCCGAAGAGCATTATACAAACCGTGATCGAAGGTCAAATGGAAAAGAAAATGAAGTCAAGCAATCAAAATCGAGCTGAAAGGGCCCAGTCGCAGTATACACCCCCGACTCGACTGCAATATACACCTCCCAGTCAGTTTGGCTTGATCCCCCCAAGCTAATTTTTTTTTCAAATTTTTTATTTTGAATAAAAGTGAATAATTTTATTTTGAAAACAGCTTAAAAAAATGGGGCTACCGGAGTATACAATAACTGTGGCCTACCGCATAAAGAAACTCTGGTATGCATACATTTTTTATGCATCCAGAGTCACTTTCGAGGGATTTGCGTCTCAGGTATGTGGGTGTGCGCATCTCTAACCCCTTCGGGGCGGGGGACTTGGTTGGTTAGAGATGCGCGCACTCACTTACCTTAGACATAATTCCGAGCAAGACTCTTGATCAAAAATGCATTTAGAGGCTCTTTTTGCCCAGCTCCAGTGACCAAAACATGGTAAAACAGCCAAATGGTCGAAATTTCAAAATGCCCAAAACTCAATTTTTTATTGACCAGAACACAATAATAATGTTTTTTTGAACTTCTGATGTGATTTTAGGTTGATATAGGGTGTTTGGAAACACTTTAAAAAATTCATTTGGGGGTGGGGGGGGGGTAATAAATAGTTTAGAAAAAATTAGCTTGGGGGACCAAAAAAGGCAAACTGACTGAAGGGTGTGTATTGCGCTCGAGTAGGTCGATTTGGCCGCTGAAAGAAATTCAATACCGCAGCAGCGTGGGGGCAAAAAAAGTTTTGGTTGAAGGCGTGGTTGTCAAAAATACAATGAAAATTTGGGGTTGATAAATTTAGAAAACCTTTAATAACATTGATTGTAAAAAACATCAATTTCTTAATTTTCAGCAGCCCATCCAACAAGACCTAATGGAGGCATGTAGCCAGCTTCGGGTGCTTCAACTGGCCGCCGACGAACTGCACAAGGCTCTGCCCGGCTACTCTTCTCACCTACAGAATCTCAGTTCCAGTCAAAACGCCAACATCTGCCCATCGCCCTCCTCGCTCTCGCCAGAAGAAGCTGAAGCCATGGACCAGTTAAATGCCCAGTTGAGGGAAATCGAGGGTCGAGTGCAGGAAGCGCTGGTCAAAGCTCTGCAAGCACAGGAAGCCATGAGTTTGAGTCAGGGCGAAGAGCAGCCGGTCAGGTCCAGCAAACAAACAGCTCCAGATACCACCTCAGTCCATAGTCAGTCCAGTGGTGCTGGTCTCTCGCTGGCCATGGATGTGCAGGACACCGAGGGCGAGGATGAAAGCAGGAAACAGGACTCAGAAGTGCTCAAAACCACTGTCTCCGTTCGTCCAGTCAGACGGTTGCAGATGGCTGAAGGAGAGGAATACACCCTGGAACAGTTCTACGTCAACCTGGACACAATTGAGGAACATCTGGAGCAACAGGAACATCTGCCTTTTGAAGGCATTGAAGAGAAGTTGGAGATTCTGCAGGACTTTGAGGTAGAGTTGGACAGGGGAGAACAGCTAATCCAGGCCAAACAGATGACCATGGACCTGGCTGAGTCGGAACACTTTTTGCAGAAAGTGGCTGCATTACAGGTAGATTGCATTACTGGTTTCTTTAGTAGATTTGGGTTGGATTGAGTTGTATTGCAGCAACAATTGGCCAATAAGAGGAGAACACTGGAACAGAGGAGAGGAGCTCTAACTGGTCTGGATGCAATATTTGAACAATGTGAGGCATCCATTGCTGGCCTAGGCTTCAGGTGGAAACAGCAAATGGTGAGAAATTTTATAAAAAAAGAAAAATAAAATAAAAATAGTGGACCAGCATCTATAGATGACATAGTCACAGCTAGAGGTGATGACGGGACGGGATCCCGTTGGGATCCCGATCCCGCCCGATCTGATTTTGGTCCAAAATCTCGTCCCGAAATCCCGCCCGACCATTTCCCGAAATCCCGATCCCGAAAATCGTCAAATCCCGACACGATTTTTATAGCATTTTCATCAATTATTCATTATTTGTTTAATGAATTCTGCTGCATTGTTTCCGCTTTTGTACGTTGCTGCGCTCTTTATCTTTTTGCATTTTCAGATGAGTGTTATTTAGAGCATCGATCTTTTTGCAAAGCTGTCGGCTACTGAAGCGAAATGTGGAGTGTGCGGCAATGTCATCAAGATGTCGGGTGGTAGCACCGCCCGATTGAATGTTTGCTTATAAAGTGATGTTCATTGTTGTAAAAAGCGTGAATAAATGATTTTTTAAATGGCTGCGTGTGTGCGTGGGGTAAAAGAAAGGTTGTTAAAGGCTACTGAGTGCAGAAATGATGCGAATAGTGGTAATTTTACACTTAGATTTGATATTAGCACAATCCCGAAATTTGTTCGGGATCCCGACGGGATCCCGAATTTTATTTTCCAAAATCCCGATCCCGAAATATTTTTGGCTAAATATCCCGATCCCGAAATATTTTTGGCTAAATATCCCGTCCCGAAATCCCGCCCGAACCGGTTTCATCACCTCTAGTCACAGCTACCCGAAATCGAAAATTGAGATTTTCGGTCAAATTCGATGGTGTAGTGGTGAATTGTTGGATTTTCGGGTCTCAAGTTCAAATTAACCTAACAACCACACTTTCATTTTTCGTGTTTTTTATAATAAGTCAGGGCACAGTTTAACGAAAAATACGATTTTTATTTAAAATTTTTTTTGTCTAAAGTACATTTTAGTGGGTACGCCCCAAATTGCCCGAAATGATTTTTTTTTCGACGTAAAACTATGAAATATGTACAGAAAACACATTTTTAGGTGTGGGAAGACCATTTTTCGAGAAAAAAAATTTCGGCCGAAATTGACCAAAACCATGAAACCCACCCTATGGTCCAAAAATCGACTTTTCTTAACATGGCTTAAGATGTTAGAGGTACTTTTTGCCAAGTCCCATCTTGAAAAACAGGGTAAAACAGTCATATGGTCGAGATTTCCATTTTCAGAAAAGTCGATTTTTGGACCATAGGGTGGGTTTCATGGTTTTGGTCAATTTCGGCCTAAATTTTTTTTCTCGAAAAATGGTCTTCCCACACCTAAAAATGTGTTTTCTGTACATATTTCATAGTTTTACGTCGAAAAAACATCATTTCGGGCAATTTGGGGCGTACCCACTAAAGTGTACTCCTGCCATTTTTTTAACATGGTACCGTATTTCCTCTAATAGAAGCCCTCCCCGAAAATGGTATTTCTGAAAATTATTCTTCTCCTTTTCGACCGACTTTTTGGTTTTGAGACCTATGCATGTTATATGTTAAAATGTAGCAGCTTCATTTTGGTGTATAACATGAATGGGGATCAAAACCGAAAAATCGGTCAAAAAGGCAAAGTATAATTTTCAAAAATATCATTCTTGAGGAGGGCTTCTATTAGGGGAAATACGGTAAATAGGGTTAGATCAAAATTTTATAGGAGGAGGGGGTTATGTTAGACCATATTTGAAGAAAAACGGTATTTTCTTGTCCATTTGACTTTTGAAAACAGCACAATGACAGCAGCTCAAAAATATAGAAAAAAGCAAAATAAAGAGCTCATCAAAAAATTAAAAAGACTCGAATTCTTAACAATGCAACAATAATTAAAAAAAAAGAAACCACCAATATTTGCAGCTAAAACCATCAGACAGCCATACCCTGCAGGCTCCACAAACTCCACCCAACAGCAGCCATCCACTGGACAGCAATGGTCGTAATCGGTCTCCAGACTTGGATGAATTGGAGGCGTCTCAACTAGAACTGGAAGATCAACTACCTCCCTTGGCGGTCAATCTGCAGCAGTGCAGCAACCGTCTGGCCACTTGCATAGACCAATTGTCCACTGCTACCAAGGACAGACTCCAGTCCAAACTCCAGCAAATGACGATGGATTTCAATGAGTACAGCAAGGAGATCAGGGAGCGAAGGAAACATCTGGAAGAAAGACTCGCTGACCAGACACATCTGCTCAATCAACTAGAAATGCTCGAGTTCTGGTGTGATGAAACTGAAGCTAACATTGTGAGTGGGGTTGTTGTTAAGCGAAAAACCGATATGTCAACAAAATTTCGCCTAAAATTACGTTTTTATCTATGTTGACACCGAATTTTTCTGCAAAGTCTTACAGTAAAAGATAGTCTAGAATGTAAGCGTTCTAATGACACCAAAATTGCGTAAGGGTTATATATAGAGATGATGGCTTGACCTTTTCGGGACGGGACGGGTCAGAATTCAAATTTAAAAATTTCGGGACGGGACGCGGGACGGGACGCGGGACGGGACGCGGGACGGGACGCGGGACGGGACGCGGGACGGGACGCGGGACGGGACGCGGGACGGGACAGGTAAAAAATTTATATCAGGACGGGACCCCGGGACAGGGAAGATTTTCGGGACGGTCATAAAAATTTCCGATCGGGAATTTCAATCCTATATGCTTTATTCATGCTTCAATTTCCAGACGTTTGACATTCTTCCGATTGATTCACGTTTGTTGGGCTTCCTGTAAGATCTGATTCATGGTACAATCAACCCTCAATATAACGGCCCGCAGTGGGACCGACCGTGGAGGGACGTTATACCGAGGGTCCGTTATATCGAGGGTTGACTGTAATTACAAGTTGAAGGTAGTTGTTGAAAAATTGAATTTTTTCGGGACGGGACGAGACGGAATTTAAATATTTTTTTTCGGGACCGGACACCGGGACGGGACAGCTGCCAAAAAATTTCCGGGCGGGATTCCGGGACGGGACGATTCTCTAAAATTAACGGGACGGAATTGTCCCGTCCCGTCATCATCTCTAGTTATATAAAAATCACAGATATTTATCTAAAAACATTTTCGGCCTGAAAAGCCGAAAATAAAAAATTCTTCGGCTTTTAGGCCGAAAATGTTTTTTAGATAAATATCCGTGATTTTTATATGACCCTTTCTTTACCCTATCTTTGGCAGGAGTACTTTATATCGATCAAAAGTGGATTTCGACCACTTTTTCGAACGTTTCAGGTCGTAATTAGTACGAAAAACATGTTTTCACAATTGAGAAATACATTTGGGAAAAAATATTTTTTTCGGCTTTTTGACCAAAAGTAAACCTAAAGACCAAAAACGTGCTATACCATAACAAACCACATGCTGGCTTATATAAAAAAGGACTTTCGTATGGAATTATGATGAGAAAAGCACATGCCTGCACTACTTTTTATGTTTGGCCGCTCGCAACCACAGACCCAACTTGCCCCTCATTGCAAGGGGTAAGGGCAGGGTGTACATAGTAGTGGGAACAAGGGTTTTTGACCAAAAATTTCCCAATCGTAAAAACGTGTTTTTCGCACTAATTACCACCTGACACGTTCGAAAAAGCGGTCAAAATGCACTTCTGAGAGGACGCGATGTAACGTACTTTAGCCCTATCTTTTAAAATGTAACTTTACAAAAAAATGTCAACATGGATAAAAACGCAATTTTAGGGCAATTTTTTTTGACATTTCGGCTTTTCGCTTAACAACCCTAATTGTGAGTGAAGTTTTGGACTGTGAATTCAGGATATAGTGGTCAGTTATTCAGGTGGATCAGACATTTATAGATACTGCTTTTATAGCCACTATAGTTATTTTGAGGGGGTTTACATTGTATCGATCTGTATTTTTTTTAATTGTTTTTTTTCGAGACTTCAAATGTTTTATTTTTGAAAATTTGGTACTTATTTAGTTGGGCTCCCCCAAAAGGTCATTTTTCGATTTTGTAGAAGTTTGGTTTTTTGGACCCAAAATCAACTTTTCTTGCAATAACGACGACAACCATAACCAAGATGCATATTAAATGCAAACATGATCAGCAATTTGGGACCAGAGATGAAACATAGTGTCATTTCCTTTACTTCTTTCTCCAGCAAAACTCCTCAACGTATGACGATAAGAGCGTTCTAGGAGTTCCATAGTGTTTCTTGTGTCTTGATTAAAAATGGTGGCTTAATGTCTTGATGACTGAAAAACTACTAATAAACTCACAAATAATATGAAAAAAAATCAAACAAGCACAAAAAAATTCAGTACTGAAAATGACCTTTTGGGGGGCCCCAACTAAATAAGTACCGAAATTTTACCTCAAAAATTTTTTTTCTTCAAATAAGGGATAAAATGAAATTTTACTTGTCCTATGTCCTATTTTTTAATTTTTTGAGATCGATACCCTTGGGTCTTAGGTCACCGTTGCTTGAGAGAAGTCCAAATTTGCAAAATGAAACTTCCAAAGATCTTTTGCTTACGAAGATATGATCAAAATTGTTGGTCTACTTGATGTTTAACCTTGTACAAGATTTGGCGAGAAATACGCCTGATTTCAAACGGCCGTAAATTTCTTCTGATACGATTTAGAGGAACGGTTTGTACATGTCAGCTTCTCTTGAGTTGCAGATTTATTTATTATATGATACCAAAAAACGACTTTTCCCTAGGTTTCCTGTAATCAAGCCCTCAGCCATCTGGATATCCAAGCAAATAAATGGTCCAAACCACAGGAAAACCAAACAAATTTTTTTTCTGACATCATATACCAAATAAATTTGGGGCGCAAAATAAGCCAACCTGTGAAAACCGATTCTCATACAGGACCATAAAAGTTTTAGAATACATATGATGGCTAAAATCTACTTGCAAAAAAAAATAAATTTAGACCGGCCTGCCTTCCATTCTCGACCTAGAACAATTGGACTACCACTGGCAGATGGTGCTTGAAAAGTTCAATGAAATGCCCGAGAAATTGGAAGCAATGCGGTTGTTGGACAACCTGAAAGACCGATTCGTGGCTTTGGCTACTGTGGAGCCCGATGTGAAGCATGAAATTAGACGCAACGTCACTCAATTGGCCAAGAGAATCAGCGATGTGAGTGCGTTAGAAAAACAAATGTGGAGAACACCAAAATTCACCTCCCCCCTAATTTTTTTTTTGAAAAAAAAAATTTTTTTAAGCGTTCGAAAAAAAAAATCAAAATGTTTCAAAAACTGTTGGGTGCGCACCTAACTTCAACCAACATTTCTGTATCTGCGTTGACCATTTGGCAAACGACCACAGGGTGGTCCAAGAAATTTGAACACTTTTCAACCGTCATAACTTTTTTTCTAGGTCGAATTTCAAGATTTTGTAAACGCAGATCGATTCTGCACACGACTGCAATTCGTTTGGTGCATCACGCTCGAATTTTTTTTCTCAAAATTTTCGAAATTTGCCTTGGTCCCCCCTATGGTGCGAAAAATACCAAAAGTTTGGAAACTCAGTTTTGCACGTTTTTAATCGAAAGCTACACGTTTATTGACAGAAACACGTAATAATTACAACAAGGCAACAATAAAATTCAATTTCTAACGTCAGCAAAACTTTGTTCGACACTACGGCCCTCAACTTCAATGCGCCTCTCCATAGGGGCCATACCATAGGGGGGACCAAGGCAAATTTCGAAAATTTTGAGAAAAAAAAAATTTCGAGCGTGATGCACCAAACGAATTGTAATCGTGTGCAGAATCGATCTGCTTTAACAAAATTTTGAAATTCGACCTAGAAAAAAAGTTATGACGGTTTAAAAGTGTTCAAATTTCTTGGACCACCCTGTATTTTGCAGCCATATTTTTGAGAATAGAAACATACCCATGATCATTTTGTATTTGCAGCTGAAACTAGAAGTCAACTCGAAATTCAAAGAAGTAGACGATCAGAAACTAGCTTGTCAACAGTTCTGGACGGAAGTGCAACAGCTGGAAGCATGGTTGAAACAGGCATTGGAACAGTTGACCGTTGTCCACCAAGCCAAAATCTACAGGTGAGTTAGTGGTCGTAGTGCAACAACTGTTGGTTGCCTCAGGCACTGCTACCCTGTTCAAAAGAGAAAAGAGAACTTCTTTGCTTTGTCTTCCTAATTATCGATCCCTAGCCAGTGCACTAGGGGCTAATTTAGTGGGGAAGAGGTCAACACCAACAACTTTGGAACTTTTTGTGGTTTTCACAAGGAATGCACATTGTCGGTTGATTTTCTACTAGGGTTTTTTTTCATTTTTACACGAAAATAGCACGACCACTTCGTGGCCTATCAGAAAACTTTATAATCCAGAAAAAGCCCTGAGCGAGCTTGTGGTCGTGCTTTTGCGTGTCAGTGATTTTTGTCGCTAGTAACCAATACCCACCCCATAACCTTTTTTCAAAATTACTGTTTTGTTTTTAGGCTTAGGCTCAAGGTAGACCAGTGTATGTTAGG
Source organism: Ditylenchus weischeri (assembly GCA_029231635.1). NCBI lineage: Eukaryota > Metazoa > Nematoda > Chromadorea > Rhabditida > Anguinidae > Ditylenchus > Ditylenchus weischeri. Next base: position 33,927 of record JAMRYI010000837.1, on the reverse strand, counting down.
ACGGGCTAGAAGATGTCATAAGGCGCACACACAATGAGGGGGCTGTTTTCGGAGGCTAAAACAGACTACTCACCAAAAATCTCGGAAACAGAATCCTCGCTTTTTTACTTTTTTCCCAAAATTATTCAGTTGGTGCGGTTTTTTTATTTTCCAGTTGTTCATGTAGTTGCTGACATTTTGTAGTTGAGGTTTAGGGCTACCAAATGAGCTATCGACCAAGTAAATATTGCTTCACAAAATTAAGTTCAAGAATCCGCCCAATAATCCACACTCGAATTTCAGTGCGGATGATTGCGCGGATTCTTTTTTTTTATCTGAATTGTTCAAACAACATCTACCGTATTTCCTATAATAGAAGGACCCCTCGAATTTGAGGGCTTATATATCAGCCCAGAGTAATTATTTTCCAAATCTGTTTTTTGCGTTTTCTTAACTCCCGCGAGCTCTACTTATTCCACTTTTAAAATTTTGGTTGAGCACCCAAAAATCTCGAGATTGACCTCTAAAAAATATAAGGCCCGGGCCTACTATCAGAAGAAATACGGTATTTTATCAATAACTAATCTGATAGCCCTGAATCTTAGCTACAAAATGGTACCAACAGAATAATTTTTGAAGAATTTTTAAAAAAGTTGTGGCCATTTTTGAGTGCCAAATCTGATTTAGCATCCGCAAACAGCCTCCTCATTGTGTTTGCGTTTTTACGCACTTTTTTCGTGGCTTGGGAAAGATATTTGAGTACTTTTTGATAGTGTTTTGAAAGAAATGGGTACTCGATTTAACGTATTTCAAAATAGGGTGACGTTAAATCGAGTACCCGCGGGTCTTTTCGGAAAAATTGTTGTCATGTACAAAAACAATCGGCAAATACCAAATCCTTGCGATATTTCGGACTATACTGACCAAAAAAAACTGGCAAAAAGCTTTAAAATTTAGGTTAAAAAAAGCGTCGGACCCTAGGTGGGAACGAACTTGAGGGGGGTGACGTTAAATCGAGGGTTGACTGTAGACTATAAAATTCAAGCAACAGAACTAAAATCCCATGAAAATAATTAAGTTTCAAGACCATTAAATTGTGCAAAAAAAACCAACAGGGGGGACCAAGGCATATTTTTTCGGCGTTCGCGTGAACACATATAGAGCCAACTTATTAGTATACCGTAAATACTCTAGTAAACGGGACCCCCTACAGTTAACCATTTTCAAATTTGTTTTGCTTTTTGAACCCCAACATTGTTTATTTTTTAAAACGTACGACCACTCATTTTGTAGAGTTTGGAAAGATCTACAAGATGAGTTGTCGTACGTTTTAAAAAATAAACAATGTTGGGGTTAAAAAACCAAAACAAATTTGAATACAGTTAACTGTAGGGGGTCCCGTTTACTAAAGTATTTACGGTACTAGCATCTAATTTTTATCTAGGATTTGACAAAGAAAAAATAAAATAAGATACACCCCTAAAGTTCGTTCCCGCCTTGGGTCCGACACTTTTTTTAACCTGCTTTCTGAAATGTTTTGTCAAATGTGATTCGTCAGTCCAGTCGGAAATATCGCAAGAATTCCGATTTTACCGATCGTTTTTGCAATCTACAATAGTTTTGCCAGTAAGAACCGCGACGCTCTCTATAAGATACACCTAAATCTTAAAAAGGTGTATCTTATAGAGAGCGTCGACTGTACCAATTTTTCAGACCCTCAATGGTTAACATAGAAAAACTGGCTGTGGAAGCGGAAGAAAACCGGACCACTACACTGTTACCCATCCAAACCCGTTTGGAACAAGAAGTGAATAAGCTGGATAACCAGCTGAACGCTAATGAAAAGTGCAGTCATGAGGTATATGCTCAATCTAATGGTTTGGAAAAACGCTAATTTTCGGGTAAATTTAGAGAGTCCTAGAGCTGGTCAAACAATTCGACATGGTCTGTGATCAGTTCAACAGGGTGCTACAGGAAAATGCCCTTTTGAGCTCGGATAGTAGGTTTTTTTTATAATTTAGAGAGCAGATGACTGATTTATAGTTAAGACACGGCGAAAATGCTACAACAACGAGAGAATGGTGTCCGATACCTAGAAAGTATTGAGATACAAGTACCGTATTTCCTCTAATTACCGCCCCCCTCTAATAAGCGCCCCCCTCGACTTTGAGGGTCTGTATTTCAGAGCAGGAATTTTTTCGAGCAAGTTTTTGCGTTTTCTTAGTTCCCGCGAGCTCTGCCGATTCTGCTTTTTGATTTTGGATTTCCACCCGAAAATTTCAAAATGACTCTAATAAGCGCCCCCTCTAGAGGTCGATCGAAAAATAAGCGCCCCGGGGCGGTAATTAGAGGAAATACGGTATTTGGCATACATTAGTCCTTATTGTTATGGTAGGGGATTAGCTCAGTGGTAGAGTGTCCGATGCGCAACTCTGGAAATTTGGGATGTCCAGGGGGTTCTTTCAGTCCTGGGGGATCAGTCCACTGGTTCGATTCCCTGATTCTCTTTATTTTTTATTTTTAGTGAGCGACGGTTCGAGCGAAAGCCTAGGCGCAAAATAGACCAGCGCACAGTTGGACGGGCTCAAATGTGTGCCTCAAAATGCAACAAAAAAAAATTGAAATTCTGCCTTGTAGTTTGGAGTTCTTAGGAAATTTTAACTAGTAGGGGTTACCACAAGAAATAAATTACACATAAATGGGAACTTTTATTGCAAAAAAGATGCAAATTGAAAAAAATTGCTATAATCTCTAGCATTTCAGGTGATCTGGAAGAAGAATTGGAAGATGTTTACACCAAAATGGATGCCACCAAGGCCAGACTGCTACAAGCTCAAGAAGAGGCTATCCCCAATGGTCATTCCCCCAAACAGCCAGAGAATGGAAACGGGTCCATAAGCCAGTCCACCGAGTATGGCACACTCAGCAACTCGCAAGCGCCAGGCATGGAAGAACAGTTGACAGCAGAGGAATACAGAAGTGAAAGACAGCAAAACCACAAGAATACTGACTACTTTGCCGGCCACCAAATGGACAAGGATGACGACTACGACGACAAAAGGCATCCCAAACGAAAAATGAGTGTGGGAGAACAGGGCAGACTAGACACTGTAAGTTATTAGGATTTACAGGTTTGGAGGTTCAAGATGATAGTTTAGGTGACCAGATTGAGATCCTTGCTGCAAGAGATCGAGAGGGATATATCAATCACTGTCGACTTGGCAGATCAAAATATCGTGCGTCAGGCTATAAGCAAAGCTCAGGTGGGTTACAAAATAAAATTAAAAATTGCCTTCATAACTGTAAGGAGTTTGGTTTAGGGGTGACGGTTTTGGTATATGCGGCTATGCGGCTGCGGCTAGCCGCTAGCCGCAATCACCCCTAGTTTGGTTGAGCGCCCTCCCGTGAATAAGTAATAGGAAAAAACAGAGAAGTGGTTTGAAGAGCTCAGTAGCTCCAGGAGCAGCGAAAACCGGGGAAAGTAGGTCGTGAAGCCGACCCTTGATAACTTGGCAAAAAAAAGAACGGTCCCAAAAAGTATTCTTCGTGAAAGTGGCTATCGCTTATTCGGCACCCTAATATGGGGCATGCTCACCTGTTCAAAATTTGTCCCCACCAATTCAAAAAAGTTTCCAAATCGTTGATTTTCTGTACGGATTTTTTGACTTGGTTTCTAACAAAACAAGGCCTAGAATTTAATTTTAGGAATTGTTTTGTTAAAAACCAAGCTGAAAAATTCGTACAGAAGTTCAATAAATTGAATTGCCGGGCACCACCTCTTATTAGCGTGGGCATGCCCCTTCAAAGGGGCATGCCAGAGCGTTACACGGAGAAAAGGCGGGGTTGCTGGCGCTGGGGGGTTCTTATCCTTTATCCCGACCCCACCCTAATTTAAAAGGGTACCGGGATACTGGAAAATAGCTTAAAAGTATGGAAATTGAACAAATTTTTGTCAGCTTGGTCCTACTGCACAAAGAAACTCTGGTATGCATGCATGTTTTATGCCGCCAAAAAGGCGAATCAACTTATTTGTGTCAAAATAAAAAGAAAGTTCAACAATCAAAACTTGGATGAGGTCGGGCTAAAAGATGATAACCAGGTGGGGACCAGCGGTTCTTTTCTTTCTTGACAAATTTTCACATGCCTTCTCATCTAGATTTTTTAAGTTTTCTGCCTAGTTTTTAAAATAGCATAAGGTGATCAATATTAGATTTGACGCAACACGAGTGAAAAATGGAGCGATTCAAAAAAAATTTGCTGCCTTAACTTTTTGAAATGCGCTGGTATGCGCCTTTAGGGGTGCTCAATTATCTAGGGTCGACTATATTATCGATTACTACTCGAGTCTTGGGTTTTTCGCAACTTTTGCCATTCCAAATTGTTTTATTGTTTGAAGACAGTTATTGCCCTTTCCTAAAAACTGCTGAGTTTTTGGTAAGCCGCAGGGTTGTGGGCAAAAAGCGCCAGAAAAAATAACGCCAAAAGACCAGCAAAACACCAATAACAACAGTTCGAGACACACTTTTGAGCCAGACTTAGTATTTGACCGACATTTGGCCTATGGGAACATAATTGGCCGACCAATGGCCGGACCAATGGCCACCCGGCCTAACATACCGTATTTCCTCTAATAGAAGCCCTCCCCGAAATCTGGAATTTTTTGAATATATTCTTTACACTTTTAATCATTTTTTTTTGATCGGCTCTTGCTTATGTGTTATACCAAAATGTAGCCCAGGTTCCCAGCTGCATTTTGGCATACAACATGAGTGGGACCAAAACCAAAAAATGCATCAAAAAGGCGAAGAATAAATTTAAAAGTTCCGGATTTCGGGAGGGCTTTTAATAGAGGAAATACGGTATTCCAGGAATAATCCCATTTCAAACCCTATTTTTTGCACATCATGGTTTTTAACCACGTAAAAAACTTGCGAAAAAGATCATGGCATTGTCCGTGTCCCGAAAAAAATAAAAAAATCAGCGGATCTTTTGAGCCAAATACATGTGGGCATGATCTAATCTGGCCAATTCATGTGGTGTGACATATGGTGGTGCAATCCAATCAAATAGGCCTTTTAATTCCCTTTGCACATTTCTATGCATCTCACTCATATATATATTTGTGCTGTCGGGTTAGAAAGTAGTTGTGCCAATTGGTCTTTGACTTTTTTACCTCCTCGTCTGATTCACTGCCTGTATTATCCCCATCAAAAACAATATAATTTATTCAAAATGATCAATCAAATTAGTTATTTTAATTTCCAAACCAAATTTCAAGGGCGCATACCAGCTCGTTACAGTGCGAAAAAAAGGCATGAGACCAGCAGTTTTCTGGCCAGTTTTTTTTGCCAGTTCTGCGTTTTCAATCGCTTTGCATCAAACCTGATACTTATGAATAGGGTTGTTACACAGTTAACTCGAGTTTTCAAAAAAAAATTGACCTTATTTCTTATTTTTATGCTATTTTTTCTCTAAAATTTTGAGCAGGTCACCCCACGTTTGAAAGCCTAGAATGTTGGCTACCCAATGGTATAAAAATTTCTTGGTTTAGTTCACAAAAATGTAAATATTTTATTACAAACACTTTCGAATTATTTCGAATTAGAAGTTCGAAAATAGTTTGAAATAATTCGAAAGTGTTAGTGTAAAAAATAAAAAAATAATAAAATATATACATTTTTGTAAACTAAACCAAGAAATTTTTATACCATTGGGTAGCCAACATTCTAGGCTTTCAAACTTGGGGTGACCTGCTCAAAATTTTAGAGAAAAAATAACATAAAAACAAGAAAGAAGGTCAAATTTTTTTTTTTTGAAAACTCGAGTTAACTGTGGAACAACCCTAGTTTTATGCCGCCAAAAAGGCAACTTATCAACCTCGAAAAGATGGAATTTGAACATAGTTTTGTTAACTGGGGCTTACGGCCTAAAGAAACTCTGGTGTGAATGCTTTTTTCATGCATTCAAGCTCACTTTCAAGTGATTTGTGTTTAAGGTATGTGTGTGTGCGCGTCTGAAACCCAAGCCACCTGCACCCTCGAATGGGGTGGGCTTGGTGGGTTAGAGATGCGCGCACTCTCTTACCTTAGACATGATTCCGAGTGAGGGTCGTGATCAAAAATACATTTAGAGAGTCTTTTTGCCCAGCTCCAGGAACCAAAACCGGGTACAATACCTTTATATAAGGTGGTTTACCTTGGTCCCCCAAGGCAAAATGTCATGTTTTGATCAAAAAAAAATTTCGAAAAATCCATGTCAGAAAATAACTTTTTTGTCGTTTTAAACATATAAAAATGACTTAAACATGATTTACAAATTACTAAAAAATGCAATCCCCCCAATATGCAATAGAAAAATTAAAAATTGCGCTAGATTTATTTACACTGCTCGGAAAAACGATGAGCACTCTTCTCCAGTCCACCACTTTTTCCCTATGTTCATTTTCTATGTTCAAATGAAAGAGCGGTGTTTTTTTTTCCACCCGCAGGTTCATTTTTTACAAAAACTTGAGCTATTTACAGTTTTTCCGAGCAACGTTTGTTATTTTTTTGGGTTTTTAAGTGTATGGAGACCAGAAAGTCGGCTGTGCTCAGTAACTTTTTGGCCAAGCTCTGGTCAAAATTAATTTCGTTTGCTGAAAAAGGACCATTTTCAGTGACCACCCTAAATTTGGAAAACTGGCTTTTTTATGGTCGTATCTTAGCTTTGCGACACAATAAGCACCCTTTTTAACTCACTACTATGTCCCTTTAACATCAGAATTATTGGTAATTTGTTTTCAGAATTGGATTGACGAACTCAACATTGACCAAATTGAAGTTTTACGTATTGTGGACGAGGCCAAGGACAAGCTGGTCATCGAGAGGGCGCAACTAGCTCGACAAGGCATGGACAAGATCCTGGTGGTGTGTCAAAGAAGAAAATTGGAACTGCAGCACATCCTAGAGCAGTGTCGCAGTTGGGAACAACTGCGTGGTCAGATTGAACTCTGGCTGACTGACGGTAAGTGTGGGTTTGGAGGAGGAAGTCAGGCACTTTTATAGTCACCCTCCCCCCCATGCTTGGATTTTTTGAAAAATGACCCGAACTCACTTCCCCAACTCATGTTTTCTGCTCTACACGATAAAAAAAGGATTTCTGAACACTCTCTGATTGAAAAAATTTGAATTTTGTCAAAAAATTTTGCCTCCCACCCCTCAGGAGTAGATGGTCATTTTGGGGTACTTTTCACCAAATTTCAGCATTTTTCGAGTCGAATGAAGGTAAAAATGATAGATTTTGAACAGGTTTTCACTTTCTGAAGCCTGCCGCATATAGAAACTCTGGTATGCATATGTTTTTATTCCGTCGAAAAACTGGCGGGCCCAAAGAAGCGGATCCAGGTCCTATTTTTGATACGTCGGGTAAAACAAAAATTAAGACAAAAAGGTAGATGGAGAAGGTGTGCAACTATAGAGCCACCACCCTACTTTTGCTTCCCGACCCTCCTAAGAACGGGTTTTCTGTATTTCAAAGTCAACTTACTGCCATTACCATTAATAACTGGTGCCTGTAACAAAACATTTCTAAACAATCGTATACAATGGAATACCGGCTCAGGCGCATTAAAAGGGCAGCCCACGCTAATAAGAAATGGTGCCCGGCAATTAAAAAATTTTTCCTGGTCATTGAGCTTCTGTACGGCTTCAACTTGGTTTCTGACATAACTTTACCCAAAATTAAATTCCAGGCCTTGTTTTGTTAGAAACCAAGTCGAAAAATCTGTAAAAAAGTTCAATGATTAGGAAATAATTTTGAATTCCCCGGCACCACCTCTTATTAGCGTGGGCATGCCCCTTTAAGTTCATAATCACAATCATCATTTTCAAAATGGAGAGATTTTTCCTAAATTTTGGTAGGGGGGGGTGAGTTATTAGAGGAAATGCGGTAAACTCAAATGTTTTAGCCAATGAGAAAGTGACGGGAGGTGGCAAAGTGAATGAGCTCAACGATTCAGCCCTCAAGGACCAGCTCCAATTGATCACCTACTTGCACGACCAGGCAGAGATCTGGAAGGAGCAGATGAAGAGCTTCAACGACAGATCCAACGAGTTGCTGGATGTGTACAGGCGAGATGATGGACACAACCTGTCCCATCTGGCCAGCAAGTTAAACACCCAATGGACTAAGTTCAATGACTCGCTCAGGATTAGGAGAGCGGTAAGCTAACTAAATTATGTTGAAGTTTTAAAAGAGAAGGATTTCAGGTTTTAGAAGCGGCTCAGCGCTCCCGCAGTGACTTCCACTCGGCCTTAGGTCAGTTCCAGCAATGGCTGATGGCTGAATCCAGTCAAATGGCTAGGTTGGAGAGGGCAACTGACAATGTGGTAATATATTCAAATAATAGTCGAATATAATTACTGTAGGCTATCTATCACCCACACATACACAAAAAAAAATCAGTAATTCAAAAATACAGTCAAAATTCGCCATATTAACATCCTTTTTATGAAACAAAGTAATACTAGACACTTTCACGGGCACAAATTGTAGAACTCTGCCAAACAAGATTTCGAAATCTAAAGACTGACCTGGGCCGGTATTAATAAAGATTACCCTTACCTCTAACTTTTACCCTTACCTCTACCCTACAACTGCTTCGGCACCAAACGATTTATTCAACCCACTCCACGAGACGTTTGCACATATCCGGTGTGAACATTGCGAAAACTAAACAAAAAAAAAGATAAAGTGGCGGTATCGTCATTAGAAAATGGACGGTTTTCAAAATGGACGCTTTTCAAAATACAACGGCTTTTCAAATAGCGTATTTTAAAAATGACGGTTTTCAAAATAACGCTTTTCAAAATAGACGGTTTTCAAAATACAGCGGTTTTCCAAATAGTGGATTTCAAAATAGCGGGTTTTTCAAATAGCGGCTTAGGCTAATGTCTAGAAACATACCTGACACATACAGCTTCGAGTGCAGTTCAAACATGCTTGTAGAGAATCTTTTTTCCAAGCTTTAGTAATGAAATAATGTCGAATTGCCTTGAGTAATGGAATTGCTGCTGAACTATTGTGGGGGGTTAATCGGCTGTGAGTAATTCGGTCAGAGATAAATCATTTAAGAATAAAATGTTGTGTACTTATCCATATATTATCTTATAGTTTTTTAACTTTCACTCCTTCCTTTGCGACTTTCTTAGAACTCAAAAAGAGGCTGTCGTCAAAATAGTTGAATATGGAAGGCATAAAGACTAGAGTGTTTTAGTCGAAAAACCGCTTATTTTGAATAACGCTATTTTGAAAACCGTTACACCGTAATTCCTCTAATATAAGACCCCCCCTTTGATTCAAAATCGTGTTCTTGGCATTGTATTTTTGACCCACTTTTTAAAGAATGCTCTTATGCAAATTACCACCTATTTTGTAGCTCATTTCACTGGCTACAAAATGGGTGGTAATTTGCATAAAGCATTAAAAAGTGGGTCACTACAATCAAGAAGTCTTATATTAGAGGAATTACGGCATTTTGAAAAGCGTCCATTTTGAAAAACGCTATTTTAAAAAGCGCTATTTGAAAAACCGTTGTATTTTGAAAAGCGTCCATTTTGAAAACCGTCTATTTTCTAATGACGATACCGCCGATAAAGTGAGAGAAAAAGCACAGTATTAAAGAAGCGAGCAAAACTCAACAATCCGCACAACAATGAAACGCACAACAATGAAAAACGGACGTTAAATTCCTGTTCAGCGAACTAAAATTGCCCTAGAAATGCTTTACGGGACAATATTTTGAAAATCGAGATGAAGGTAAAAAATTTGACCCTACTACCACCCATGGTAAAAATATGCATTGGTCCCCCCTGTTGTTTTTTACGCTTACCTCTACCTCTAGCTTTTATTAATACGGGTAGAGGTAAGGGTAAAAGGTAAGGGTAAATCGATTATTAATACCGCCCCTGGACTGGCCCAGAAAACCCCAGTTGTTCATCTATGTGCGACACTCCACCTCTTTCAAAATCGTGTTTGTAACATAGTGTTTTTGACATGTTTTCTGTAGAGAACCCTTGGGCAAGTTTTGAGCCATTTTATAGCCAGTGAGATGAGCTACAATTTCGGCGGTAACTTGCCTGGGGGTCTTCCACAATAAGTAGGTCAAAAAAAATATGCCACAAGCCCAATTTTGAACGAGTCGGGGTGTCTTTATTAACACGGGAACATGTAGCGACAAGATATTCCGGTAGGGCCAATGTCGTAGACCATAATTTGGCAGAGACGTGACTCCCCTTTATGTTCAAAAAAGTAACTCGCGTATTTTGGCTCAGAGAATATATACTTTTTGGACATTTTGGGGCAGAAACGCGGTCTATAGGCCCTCGTGAAAAATAAGAAAAAATTTAAATTTTGCATCTTATCGAATAATGATCTAGGACATTGGCCCTACCGGAATATCTCGTCGTCACAGGTTCCCAGATGCTAATAAAAGAACATAGTATTTTATAAAGCAGCCTCTTTTCAGCAACGCCTGAAAGACACTAGCAAAAGGAAGGACTGGATGGCAGAAGAAAAAGAAGCACGAGCCGAAATCGGTAAAACAAATACCAGTCTTTGAGGCATACATTATTGTAGCGAGACGTGTATTTAGACGCCCACCACTCAGTTATGGACTCCATAAGGCAGATGGGTCGTAAACTAGTGGAAGACCAGGAAGAGGGTAGAGATAGGGCTCAACTCAAGGAAAGAATGGACAATGTGGAAGAAGAGTGGAACAGGCTGGTCCACAATGCTAAAACTGTCAGGTGAGTCAGCAAGGACCACTAAACTCGGATAAAAATAAAGATTCAAACATTTTTTGTGTTTTTTTTTAATTGTGTTGCCTTGGGCGACGATCCAGGGCAGGATCCAAGCTTTTTTTTTTGAAAAATTGTTATTGCGTGACTTCCAACAAATTAGAATGTTTACAAAAAAAAATTCTCAAACTATTATTTTTTACAGAGAGAGGTTGGAAAACGCACAAGAAGAGTGCGAGAAATTGACTCAGAACCTGGCGGATCTGCTTTTCTGGACTGACCAACATCTCAAGACCATTGCCAATGCTCAGCCTGTAGCTGGAGATTTGGGCGCAGTCCAGAAGCAAAATGAAGTTATTAAGGTAAGTGATAAACTAGAATCAGTGCTACAGCCACCACCTACCATTTGTGGGTGCGTAGTCGTTTCATTTCAATTTTTCCCGTTGCTGGAATTCAATTTTTCAAAACCAAACTTGAGGGTCGATTTTGGAAGATTTTTGAAATGTGATATAATTTTAGCTGGATATGGGTTTTTTCTGGTGCAAAAAGTTTTTTTTGGCGCTAATCGGCTCTTTTTTGGTGCAAATCGGACCTTTTTTGCATCCGATTTGCACCAAAATAGATACTATTTGTACCAAAAAGAAATCTTGGCGCTAGTAAAGAATAGGGTTCCAAAAATCAGCTTGGTCCCCCCTGTTGTTTTATTTGTAAAAACAACAGGAGGGACCAAGCCGATTTTTGGAACCCCATTCTTCACTATAGCCGAAATCATCTTTTTGCACCAGACAAAATCCATATCCATTTCTCATAGGGTAGGGCAATTGTCGAACAATTGCAAACGCGTCATTTTCCGCCCGTTTCACTGTTTTATCTAACAATTGCAATTTTTTCGGACAATTGTCCGGCAATTGCCCCACCAAAATTTCGTACAAACAGTTGGCCTTGGCAAGTTTGCAACTTTTGAATTTTGACACATCGTGACGCCCTCTCCAAAGCGCTCTCTTCATGATTCCGAGCAAGACTCTTGATCATATCTTGAGTCTTGCTCGGAATCATGAAGACAGCCGTGTATAAGCGTCCTCATCAAAAATGCCCCACCCAAGTCCCTTACCAAATAATGATCTGGGACATTGACCCTACCGGAATATCTCGTCGCCATAGGTTTCCGTTTCCGTGTTAATAAGTTTTTGAAAAATTGCAGAATAAGGTCTTTGAATAGATTGAAAAGAATTGAGAAGGAATACAGTCGAGTCCCGCTACCCGGCACCACTGGGACCGGCAAAAAGTGCCGGGTTAGCGGGGGTGCCGGGTTAGCGGTGGTATTATTTTATCGGGCCTTAATCGACCCTCTATATAATCGCCCTTTATTCAACTATTTTAAAAGGGGTAAAGGGTTGTATAGGGAAAGGAAGGGAAAAAAAGAGGGCCACTAATGGAAAAGGTCACACTAACAAGGAGATGTTGAGCGTAGTTTTGAATACTGGGGCCTACCGCATACAGAAAAAATTGACGCAAATTGAAAAATGTTGTAAACTATGATAGATGCCGGTTTATTGGGGGTAATTTTTATTGGATGGGACCAGTCTCAGGGTGCCGGGTTATCGGGTGCCGAGTTATTGGGGGTAAACTTTGTTGATTTTCTTTGCCAGCCAACCAAATTTTTAAAAAGTGCCGGGTTATTGGGGGTGCCGGGTTAGCGGGACTCGACTGTAGACAGAAAAAATTGAATTCCCGCAACGGGGAAAATTGAAGTGAAACGCCTTTATGCCCCATTTGTAGACCATTGAGAAAGCAGTGGAGGATCGAGACAACCAAGTAAAAGAGTGCATCCAACTGGCTCACAGTTATTTGATGCAGCACGATTTGCGTCCAGCTATGCATGTGCCTAGTGTTCTCGAGCCGCCTCCTACAGTTGACGACGGAGCTTTGACAACCAGTAACTTTTTGCATGTTGAAAACAACCGAATTTATTGAACAACCCAAAATTTTAGCGGAAGCTGAACGAGAAGAGCGTCGATTGGGAGTGCAAATCCTAGCCGATTCCGATAAACTGCAGGCTTTATGGGGCGTGCTCAAACAACAAGTGGATGCATGGTCAAAAGTAGTTGAGTCAGCTCACAAGGACATGCAGGAGCTGGACAAATGCATTGCCGAGTCCCTACTGGCCATCGGCAGCATTGAGGACGAGATAACCACACTGAGATTGGTGGAAAGCCTGAGGTTGGAAGAGTTGAAGGATGCCCGAGTGGAGAATGCTGATTTGAGGAGGAGAACTCATGAGGCATCCACTAGAATAGATGATGTCAACGATTGGGCCGGCCAATTGGCAGCCAAGAACATTGGATTGAGTTCCCAACTGAATGCCCAACTGCAAGCCATCAACCAGCGCTATGAAAAGCTGAAGAAGGATGTTGGTTGCAGAGCGGCTGCTTTGGAAAGGGCTTTCAACGATTTCGGACCGTCCAGTGAACACTTCCTGGTGGATAGTGTCGAACCGCCATGGCAAAGAAGTATTTCTTCGGTCAACCATCTGCCTTATTACATTGAGTAGGTGATTTTAGTTGAAAAAATTGGAAATGGGGATAACCTATTTGGTCCATTCTGCATTTTTTCGTAGATTTACTCTAACAACACAGTCAAACTTCAATTTTGATCCTCAGCTGGGTCCAGCACCTTTTCACCCCAATTTTTGAAGCCTTTTACCGATTCTGTTTTGATAGTCTGGTCTCAAAAATCTTAAAAATTCCGATTTTGCTGATCTTTTTTCAATAAATAGGTACCGTAAATACTATAATAAGCGGGCCCCCCTACAGTTAACTGTTTTCAAATTTGTTTTGCTTTTTTAACCCCAACATTGTTTATTTTTTAAAACGTACGACCACTCCTCTTGTAGATCTTTCCAAACTCTACAAAATGAGTGGTCGTACGTTTTAAAAAATAAACAATGTCAGGGTTAAAAAAGCAAAACAAATTTGAAAATGGTTAACTGTAGGGGGGCCCGTTTATCAGAGTATTTACGGTAATTTCGCTATTTAGAAAGCAAAACTGCGGTATAGTGGCCCTCTAGTTTATGAAACGGGCCTCAATATCCAAGTTTTGTTTTTAGATGGCAATTTTTTTACTTATTGAAAAACGACCGCCGAAAGTGGAATATTTGCAAAAAATTTTGACCGAACTATCAAAACAGAACTGGTGAAGAAGTGCCGTACCTAGCTGGATGACAAACTTGAGATGGGAGCCGATATATAGGTTTGACTACAGTCTAAGTTTGAAATAATGCAACCATGAGTGGTTATTGGTTTAAAAAAAAACCATATCTAAAAGCTTGTTATTTGTTCAGCCATAACACTGAGAACACCCAGTGGGACCACCCTGCCATGGTCGACATTCTGGAGCAACTGGCTACTTTCAACCAGGTCAAGTTCAGCGCTTACAGGACGGCAATGAAGTTGAGGGCTTTGCAGAAACGATTGTGCTGTAAGTTTTTTCTCTCTTTTATCAACCACAGCTACGCACCTCATTTAGTGGACTTGATCGAACTGGTTGAACTGGACGAAAGTCTGGAAAGACTGGACAAGGACTACTCCACTGCCTCGGAAGAACGGCTACGTGTAGAGGACGCAGTAATGTGTTTAGTGCCCCTGTTTGAACTTGCTAATGAACGTTTCCCCCACTTGCTCAAGAATGTCCCACTGGCTGTGGACCTGGCGCTGAACCTCTTGCTGAACATCTATGATCCGTGAGTTGCCATCAAAATTTGAGAATTCTTTAGTTGTGACTAGTGTTTGGAGTTTAGTTGTCGAGATGGTCGTTTACGTGTGCTTTCATTCAAAATAGCCCTGGTGGTTATGTGCAATGCTTCTCTGGAGTCCAAATATAAATGTAGGTGTAATAATTTAATTTTTTAGATTAGCTGAAAACTTTATACTTGAATTGAGTCTGGATTTCAATAGGTTGAAGCCTAATCAAACTTGACTATTTTCTCGGGTTTTGTGACACAAAAATGATTATAGTCAAACCCTTCTTTAGGGGAGGGTCAAAAAAATCTAGGATTAGCGAAAATTCCGTTTTTAACTGGCTTTGCACCAAATCTAAACCGAACAGAAAACGAAAGCGGACAAAACAGTAGCAGAAAACCCTAAGCCTAAAATGGGGTAGCCACTTCACAGTAGTGGTTCAGGAACCCGGGCTTGTGGTCGGTATATTTTTACTCTAACTTGAAATCTCGAAAATTTTTAAAAATTTCTCAAAATCTTTAAAAACCCTTGATTGAGTTAAATTTTTTTGATGAGATCCAACTGTTGTTATTTTTAACTCATGGAGTCAATTGTTTTACTACTGTTTTCAGATCTTTTCCATCTGGTATCCACCCCAGAAGGAGTTGACCACAAACGCCTTGCTCTGCTCTTCTATGATCTCATATATGTAAGAAACTGAGACGAACCCAGACAACTTATGTGCCTTTTAAAATTTAGATACCCAAGTTCTTAGGTGAGGCAGCAGCATTCGGCGGTTCCAACATAGAGCCTTCTGTGAGGTCTTGCTTCGAGCACTCTAAATTTCCTCCCCATATCTTTGTGGACGATTTCCTGGACTGGTTAAAGAAAGAGCCGCAGAGTATAGTCTGGCTACCTGTGATGCATCGTCTCGCCTCCTCCGAATTCGCCAAGCATCAGGTATAACTTTGAAGGTTTTCGACAATAAACAGCAATAAAAAATAATAATTTTAGGCCAAATGCAACGCCTGCAAGATGTTTCCAATTGTGGGTATGCGCTACAGATGTCTGCGGTGCTTCAACTTCGACATATGTCAAAATTGCTTCTTCAGCCAGAGAATAGCTAAGAACCACAAGTTGAGTCATCCCATGCAGGAGTATTGTTTGCCGGTAAGTTATTGATTTTGATTGGGAAAAGCATGGAGTTAATTATGAATAAAATTTAATGTAACACTGTAGACCACAACTAAAAATTCTAATTCAGACCAACCCCAAAGACGACATGCGAGACTTCACAGCCATGGTGCGCAACAAAGTCAAAAGAGCTCGCAGCAAAATAGGCTACTTGCCAGTGGAGCAAGTGGACGAGGGAGTTCCTTTAGAACAAACCGAAACCACTCCCCAGAACCCAGCTAGTGAGACCATGCATCAGAGAATGCACATGTTTGCTCAGAGGTTAGAGAAGAGACAGGTCGAAGCTTGTAATGCTGGAGCAGAACACAAGAACTTCATTAAAAGTGTTTCCATGGCTGCTTTGCCTTCAGATAGAGCTGAAGAAATTGAAGGAAAAGTGGTGCTGGCAGCAGATGAGGAGGAAGAGGAAAGCAGTCAACAGCTGGAGAATGGTCCACATCAACATGACAGACAAAAAAAGCGATGGAGCGAAGTCAGATGGAGCTGGCGTTAAGTCACCTTCCCAACTGACCACTCAAGTCGACCAAATGAGGAAGGAAGAATTGGACCAACTGTTGCAAAAATTGCAGTTCGAAAATATGTATGTCAAAATTTAAAAAAAAATCAGCTCATTGACTGTACTTGATTGCCTGACCAGCAGTGCTTGGAAAATCCTAAAATTTTGCTCCGCTCTTGCTTTTGCTCGGAGCAAGAGCAAGAGCGAGAGCAATTGTGAGACATGGGAAAGTGGGTGATGTTCCGAAATAGAGCGCCAGAAGCCGAACCGGATCATTGGTAGTTGAGACGATGTTAAATGGGAGCTTTGATTGAGCGTCACTTTTGGTCGTTGCAAGTTCCTTGATGATTGGCTCTAATTCCTCCGGGTGAGAGTCCTTTTTTTTAAGTTACGCTTGTACTTGAGAGTGATGTTTTTCTCCTCTGGGCAGTAGGGACAGCGCATCTTCGTGAAAAGCTCCTCCAATCGTCGATTCAAAGCTAAAATAAATACGATTGGGGGTACAAATTACACAGAACAATTAAAACAAAAGCTAACCTGGATCTCGCTGCCGATACTCGCGGGTCTTTTTGTCTTCTCCACCGGCACTTGCTTCTTGGCGAATTGAATCCTCTTGGTCGCTGGACTCCATTGTATTGACGCTGAAAGAGTTTGGATGACTCTAAATGGAGATTTACCGTATTTCCTCTAATAGAGCCCCCGGGGGCTTTATTTTTTGGATGCCCGAAAATCGGAAAATTTGGAATTCGATCTCGAGATTTTTTGGGTGTTCAACTATAATCTGAAAAGTGCAATCGGTAGAGCTCGTGGGAGTTAAGAAAACGCGTAAAACAGCTTTGCAAAAAATTGACTCTGGGCTGAGATATAGGTCCTCAAAGTTAGGGGGGGCCCTATTAGAGGAAATACGGTAAATGACTTGAGAGTTAGGTGAGTGTGAAACTAAACGATGGCTAATTTTCGTCTCGAGACGAATTCGGTTTGAATTCTGATCGAAGAAAAGAAAAATTTTGTCTAGAGACGAAAATTGTTTGAAATCAAAATTTTGCTCCGCTCTTGCTGCTAACCAATATTTCACATTTGCTCTTGCTCATTGAGTTTTCAAAATCTTGCTCCGCTCTTGCTCTTTGCTCGGAGCAAGAGCAAGAGCGGAGCAAGAGCAGAACAAGAGCAAGAGGGTTTCCAAGCACTGCTGACCAGTAATCTCAACCATTAAATCAATGGGAAATAGACATTCTTGGCAAATATGAAAACAGGGTAATAGAAAACGCACAAAAGTTTGCAGATAAACAACTGGTTTCGTGCTCCAAGAGCCGCCGCTTTCATACAGAAGAAATCGCAAGTGACCATCCTTAACCACATGATTTTTTTCGGACACGGAAGATTCGATACAACAACCGATTCGACACAAGTCCTTAAAAAAAAAGACAATTTAATACATTTTTTCCCCGCAAATTTTTTTAAAATAATCTTTTTTTGTTTTATGAAGAACTCCTTCCATTTTAAATATTTTTTTTGTGATCTAACACCAGTTCTGCTGGACAATCCATGCACGAACCAAACCAAGTGGTCGCCCATTTGGTACGAATTTTTTTATATTTTTCAGATTTGAAAACCTGTTTTACGAACTAATGATAGCATTCTAAAGGTAGTTTGACAGTAGTAAATGCCGTTTTATTAAGTCTTTTTTAAGTTTTCGTAAAATCGCTTGAACTACAGTTTACTACACAAAAACTATCTTTAGATTATCTAAATAAGTGCTCTGGCTAGAGTTCCAAGCGTGGTTTTCAGGTCAGAATAGCAATTGGAAACGACATGCAAAGTACAGGGTGTTTCAAATTGCACTTTTAAGGCCATAACTTTTTCTAGGGCGATTTTAAATTCTGTAGATCGACTCAGTTTTTGATGACAATTTTTTTGGTATATAATGTGAAAAACACGATTTTCGCTTGGTCCCCCTGTGGTTTCAGTCCTGGTCATGGGATGCATCGGGATGACCAGTGCCCAAACCACAGGGGGGACCAAGCGAAAATCGTGTTTTTCTATATACCAAAAAATTGTCATCAAAACTGAGTCGATCTGCGTTTACAGAATTTTAAAAATCGCCCTAGAAAAAAAGTTATGGCCGTTTAAAAGTGTGCGAATTTCTTGAAACACCCTGTAGTTGCGGGCTTTGAATTCATTTTTTGAGTGTACTTTAGTGGAACAGAAATGGGATGCAGAAAGGTGGATGCAAATTATAAATTGAGTTGGCATGGTTTCCCCGTTTTGGTATGAATTACGATTTACAACTTTATTCGATACTTTTTTGCTCGCACATAGGTATGCGGTTTCCCAGATACGTATCAGTAGTTCTTCGGTACATATATCGCTCAGTCATCCAATGAAAATTCTTAGTGCTATGAAAGATTTTTTGAATCAATTGCGAGAAATTTTTATGTTCCCAATCATACCTAAAAAATCCACTAAATTCCGACTTTTCTATCAATCTCCTGTCTCGCAGTCCCGCTCTCTATGCATAAAAAGTTCCGATTTCAGATATGGTCGAGCCAATTAGTCCCCTTTCAAAGTCATTGATCATCATATCTGAATATAACCCATAATTTAGATTTTTACGGCAAATTTTATCCAAATTAAAAGTTGCAAGATTGCAAAATCTAAAAAATTTGACGATTGGTGCTATTCAGCTATTAAACAACCCTAGTATTATTTACTTTTACAGAGAACTAAAAAAAGCGATGGAGCAACGCAAACGAGCCATCACCGGTGGTGGGAGTTCTATTTTGCCTACTACCTCTCCTCAAACCAACAGTTATTCTGCAATGAAGTCCACCCCTAACCTCCAGCAGCATGACCATCCTTCACATGCACTCAGTCAAACTGGTGCCAACCTGTCCAGCTATATGGCTCAACAGCTCCAAGACTACAGGAACCAGCAGGCTAGGTCTCATTATCCAGCAAGAGGACAGTCTAACCACCAAACGGGCAGCATCTATGCTTCTACAACCCAAGCCATGCCTTCACATTACCATTCTACTGGTGCTACTTCAGGTAGTCAAATCTTATCATGCAATTTTATAATGGGTACATGCCCGGTCAATGCTTCGGTTGGTCTCAATCAAGTCGCCGACTCACCATAGTAAAAACCCAATTTTATTATTTTGTTTTTCCAGTCCGTGCCACCTCCATAGGACCAATGGCCGGTGGAGCAAATCAGTATCCCTTGGTAACCTCCTCTACCAATCTCCAGCAATACCCACTACCCATCCCTAGACATGCCCAATCCCATGGAAGATCAGTGCCCTCGCTCCTCCGATCACCTCCACCAGCCACTAATGGTTTCCAAAGAGGACAACAGCCCATGAATAACGTATCTTCAATGAATGCTCTAGGGCAAACTCCTACAGGAAACACCACAGACTTGGATGATCTAGCTGATCAAACTGTGCTCATCGAGGCCAGGAATTTGAGATTGCACCAGCAGAGGTTGGAGCAAAGAAGTAGGGTCTTAGAGGACCAAAACAGGCAGTTGCAACAACAGTTGGAAAGGCTAAACCGAATGGTCGACAAGGCGAGTCTTCGGTTTTTTTAGGAGAACAAGAATTTTTTTTAAGAGAAAATACATCTAAAATATATTGGGATGGCCGTAATGGTGGGCATGATGTAAATCCCACTCTTGCCTTTTTGGTTTTCAGTAGATTGTGAACATTGACATCTGACGTAACTTGAAAATTCACCTAACTTTATGTTAATTGACAAAAAAAAATCACGGTGTACTGTTAAAAAAATAGAAAAAAAAAGAACAAAAAGGTTTTTGGTAAAAAACAGTTATTTTAAATCATAATGTTTTACAGCAGAAAAGTACCACCATCGTGACCAGCAATAGAGACCTCAACCAGCTGCCACCCCCAATGCTACCATCAAGCTGGACATTGCCCAACAGAGGCAGCAATTCAGCCTACACTAACGGAAGAGGACTACTGCCACTTCCTTCGACCACCGGTGGAATCAGTAGTTCAGCAGATGAGGATGATGAACTCGGATTGATTGGACCATTAAGTGGCAGTGGTATGCCAGCAGTCTCAGGTGTCAATGGAATGCATGCTACGGAGGTTAGACGCAACAGGATGGAAAAGCTCATGTCCACAGTCAATGAGCTAAATCGAGCCATGGAATCCTTTGTGGTGTCTGTAGTAGTGAGTGAGCCGGGAGACGAGGAAGATGAATTAGAAGAAGAGATGCCTACCCACAACAACCACAGCATCGACAATGGCCACTACCAACAGCAGCATAATGTAGAGCTGAACGGCATACACTAGCCCGGCATACACTAGCACTATCTCCAATCTTTAATTAATTGCTCATTGGACATCACAACAAACCTCTATTTGTTCTCGGTGTCTTGTTATACCCGTCCCTTTGAGGACAGGAATATGAAAATGGATGTAACTGAAGTGTCCCGACTAATTTCTGAATTTTCCCAGCTAATTTTTGAAACCTGGTTTTCTCGGTGAATACATAATTTATTTTTTTGGACTAGCTTG
This sequence comes from Ditylenchus weischeri, assembly GCA_029231635.1. Classification (NCBI taxonomy): domain Eukaryota; kingdom Metazoa; phylum Nematoda; class Chromadorea; order Rhabditida; family Anguinidae; genus Ditylenchus; species Ditylenchus weischeri. The sequence goes on along the minus strand of JAMRYI010000837.1, from coordinate 13,226 downwards.
TAGCCCCTTAGACTTGTACAAGTAGTTGTTTCATAAAAACTAGCTTTTCTCGATGTTTTCTAAATTGTAACAGGTCAGTTGATAACATGTTGGAAACTAGAAGAGTAGGGCTACAAAATGGTCTAAAAATGAAAATAATAATAATATATCCACTGAGAAAACCAGGCTTAAAAAATTAGCCTGGAAAATTCAGACATATTAGCCGGGACATTTCAATTTGATCCTATGAAAATAATATGTTATGTAGTTTCACATAGTGCCTCATCAATGCTTTCTTCATTTTTCATAGTGTCTTGCAAAACTACTATCACTCACAACTGTGTGTAAATAAATAATAAGAGTTTTTTTTTGACAACCAAGACATTCATAACAAAAATAAAATCTACAGCATTTTTTAGTAATTTGTAAATCATTGCCCGAATGCACCATTTTATTGGCGCATAACTAAAAGTCAAAGTTATAGTTAGCATTAAAAGTTAAAGTTCATTGATAAAACGAATGCACCATTTAAAGGACCCTGTCTCTTCCTTATCATGAAAATTTCAAAGATTTGAATGCGCGCGGGACCACACGCATTTTGTCAATAATATTCTCAAATTGTTTTTTGATTGCTTTTATTGTTTAGAAAATAAATTTGTAAATTTGTTCAAAACTTAGAACCATTGACTAGTCGAGCCCAACGTTGCTTGACAATGCCAGATCGGACAAGTAATGCGACTTTCACTGCCCCACATTTGTGACTGTCATAATGAGACTTATATCAATCACAATATAGCGTTCAAAATTCAAAATGAAAACAAAAAAATTAATTCGAAAACATTATTGACAAAATCTATGTGGTCCCGCGCGCATTCAAACATTTGAAATTGCCATGATAAGGAAGAGACAGGGTCCTTTAACAACTGACGAACGAACACACAAATTCGAATACTATTTTTGTTCAAAAGACCGCCACCATCCCATCAGCCCACTCCATAATTGGTTTCCGTCCAGCGATGACCAGCGCAAATTGCTCCACCTGTGCTAGAATTCTTTTATCAGCTCTGACGCTCTTTGACTCTACTTGCCCAGCTACGAACTGCTAAAAGGAATGATTTTAGGAGAGAAAACCAGCAAATCGAGAGTCTTACCAAGTACTGCATCCAAAAGTCTCCCTCATAAGTTTCACGAAGATGACTAGCCATCCACCACTCCCCTGGATTGCTTCCGAACAGACGCTTGAGTTTCTTATTATTCGATTCCATTTTGTTGTTGTTGTTGTCTCTAGCTTCTTGATGATAGATGTGTACATATCTGCAACAGAGTAGGCGAATAGTGGTCCAGCGTCCGGAGTACCATCTGCCCACAACGTGCCTGTTTATATAAAGATAAGCCAAGGGCGCATTTTTCACTTATTTGTAAATCATGTTTAAACGACTTCCAAGTAACTTTTATATGCTAAAAACGATAAGAAAGGTGGTTTCCGTAATTTTTCAAAAAAAACCCCAAACCGTAACCGATCCACCTCCGTGCTTGACACAAGGAACTTGGTACTTTGGATCATTTCTTTTGCCGCGCGGACGTCTCACATAACGAATCCCAGATTGAACTTCGATTCGTCGCTCCAGAGAACCCTCCCCCGATCGGCCACAGACCAGTCCTTGTGAGCGTGTGCAAAACTGAGACGTTCCTTTACATTCTTCTTCGAGATCCACGATTTCTTTGATGGACGAGAAGCAGGGAGATCGGCCCTCCTGAAATAAAGGTTCTTCACACTTTTCCCCAACAAATTTGAAGCTTACGTGAGAATTCTTCTGATTGTGCGTGTGCTTATTCCGAGACCAAGACGCTCATTCGCATGTTTGGTGACATCAGTAGCAGTCTTCAGAGAATCCTTTTTGATGATTCGAACCAAAGCTCTGCCATTTTTTTCGCTTGATTTGCGCGGCCAACCACTGCGAAGAAGAGTTTTAGCGCTGCCAGTTGCTTCAAACCGCTGATTGATTCGCACAAAGGTCTTCTGGTCCACACCGAAAAGCTTCCCTGCGGCTCGGCTTAATAATCGACCCAAACTCGCCCTTCGAATAGCTTCTTTCGTCTGATCGGCAAGGAATTTCATCTGAAAACACATAAAGGAATATAAGTTTTCACTCAGAAAACACTATCGTTGCAAGCAATATTACGAAAAGAATGCAGTGATAGTGAGTGAGGCAAGTCTTTTGTTCACCTCAAAAAGGAACACCTCGTAAAGAATGACTGCAAAAGAATTATTTTTCGAATAAAAGCTTAGAATGCTTATATTCAAAATGTAGCCCGAAAAACGTTCTTTCAAACGCATTCTTATACTTGTACAAAACATGAAGAATTAGACTGACAAAATCGTGTTTTCCAAAAAAATAGTGGGTGAGGCGGGTCTTTTGTGCGCTATATATCTTAATATCGGCTTAGTTTCGTTGAGTATAATCTTCGAGTTTAGGTGTGTGTGTGTTATCTCTGTGCAATGCGTCCAATATTCTTCTTCGTGATTGTTATTGCCTTCATTTCGGGAATTGATGGTCAGAAACATGATAGTAAGTGTTTGATTTTTATTGTCGTATATAATTATAATCACTCTGTACTATACTCTTAAGCTTGCATGGGTGTCTTTTCTGAGGCTGTTACTGCTTCGGGAACATTTGTGGCTGCTGGATTCAAGCATATCAATGATGACCAGTTTGCTGTGTTCATGATGTCTGGTGGACAGGAGTATTTATCTGATCCATTCGGTTTCTTTTTATTTTGTTTCGACAATGCAGTTGGACTGTTTTGTATTTAGCTAATACGAAGTATACTTCTCAAATCTTCATCGTCAGTGCGACAACTGTTAATGTGGTTTATGAAGAAAAGAAGAGCGCTTGCAACGATGAGAAAGAATCGTGTTACCTTCAGCACATTAAGCGTTTTCAGTTGATTCGTGACGTGTATGGAAAGTATGCATTTTTTTCGTTTGGTGAACTCTGGATAGAGTTATTTTTCGATTTAGGTATAAACTCCTCAATCTAAAAAATAGCGTTTCACAATCTGCTGTTCCATTAGAAAGAAATTTCGTCATTTCTGCTCCTCGGAATAGTTTCTATCGTGCATATTGTATTCCGTTGGTCGAAAAAGAAGGGGTTAGATGTCCTTGTTACACTTCTCAAGTAAACTTTTTCATCTTTTTTTCCTGCCAGGATTTCTGTTACCTAGAAATGGCCTCTTTGCGTTCCTGATCTCCGAACAGGTTTGCTATTTGGTTGGTATGATATTGAGGGGCCACCGATTCGTATGTATGCTGTTTACTGCAACAAGTTCACATGGTAATTTTTTCCGCCCTAGACATTTGTATTCGATTTCATTAGGGCTGATGAGCGCATCGACATTAAAGACTCTGATCCGTATCACCGTGTCAACTATTGTATCAGCAAAAACAGAATTTATCACCAGGTGCAGCTTTGGAATACGAATTGGGTAAATAATCAATTTTTCTGCTGTATATACCTCATTTTGAAATGATGATTTTTAGAATTTGAGGTCCAATGTGTGCCAGCCGCTAGGTTCTATCAACAGTCAGTCTCCTTGGCCAAGCATGCAGATCAACAGTGAGTTCACGATGACAACTGTTTCTTACCTATTCAGCAAGTATATATTTTGTTCTTTTGTGGTTTTTCCAGTCTACCATTTATTTAGAAGATGTTTAATATGTGTCAAAGTTGCGGTACCAATATCCTTCTACGTTTCCGTGTGTGTGTGTAACTGCGGTGGGCTGTCCAAGCGAGTTCGCGTGACTCTTTCACGCTGTATTTTCATTGCGTTTGCTTGGGTGTTAATTTGCTGGTTGGATGGCAGCGTCGTCGGATTTTTCGAAACATCTGTTCTCCTCTTCACGACATTCATATGTTCGATTCTAACCATGGTTGCTGGCAATAAGGTTAGCTTTCATTCCCCTTTACATTCATTATTTGAGAATTGTTAAGACTCCGGTTGCGGTTGCTCCGGTCGTGGGTGCTCCAGTTGCGGCCAATGAAATTCTTCTACATCAACCAGTAATTCTTTTTCTACGCTATACGTTGAACCACTGATATGGAAGGTGGAAAAAGTTTGTTTTCTTGCTGGCTTGATTTCCTCTTTTTAAAGTTTTTTGCAATCTACGGTTCATAGAGGCAGTCAATTTTTGGAATAACCTGTTCTTTTTGCCGATGAACTACTGATTTTTGAAAAACTAATGTCAAATTCGGAATACTTAGTTCTTGCGTTTTTTTATGAATAGAACTATTACAATTTTTTTGTGAATGATTTAAAACTCTAGGTTTCCTTAATCGACAGGCCAAATAAAACAAGCGAATGGTTGTAAATAAATGGTTGTATCGTGCGTCTGATACACCCTCTATTTTTCGTTCAAACTCTGGTTTGAATTTTGTGGCTATCAGGCTATCACTGGCGCTAGTACATTTTTGAATTTTTGCAGCCGATACTGGTGTGGCCATTTATTGTTGTAAACATTGACATACAACTTTCCTCATTTCGACTTCTCACTACTTTTCATCATGAAAATGAGCCATCTATTGCCAATGGATGCGTGCCAGGATATATTTCAATTTCTTCCCTTAAGGGATTCAATAAAATTACTTGCTGTTTCCACTACACTGTCTCGATGTAGCAATCGTGCCCTGGTGTACATCCAAAATTTAGTTGGTTTACTTATTAGTTTCCGTAAAATAGCTTTAGATGTTTTTAATTATGAAGTGTTTGAACTAAATCATTTGTTTCAGGGACTATTAAGGCAAGAAATTGCAACTCTTAGACAGCAAGACCAAGTTCGCGGTATTCAAATGCGGGATCTCGTCGACGATAATCAGATGCTCAGACGGCAAGTGCGGGAACTGGTTTATGATAATATGATGCTCAGACAGCAAGTCGAACAGCTCAGGCAGCAGGTCCAACGTCTGGAGATGGGTGTTCCTGCCAATCAGCATCATGAAAGTATGATCATTGGTGCTTTGGTGGTGGCATTGCTTGCTATAATTATTGCTATTCTGGTAAATGTTTATTTGACATGAAATTTTTTGTATGTTGGTGTATTTTGCGAAATAAATATATTCTTGCAGCTTTCTGTGTGAATAATAAATAAATATAAATAAATAAACGCCCATAGGCTCCTCCGAGCGGAGGTAAATTAATCCTCGATAAATTCATCCTCCGGTAAATTCATCCTCTAATTTTGTCTTGGCAGAAATAATTTTAATTTTCATAATTTTTGAAATGCTTCCTGGAGGAGCAGGTCTTTGACCCTCTAGATCATCTATACACTAAAATAGCACGCTATTTGTGTCTTGTGCTTAGGCGAAGAGTAGGCCAGCGTAAGTTAGGACGGACTCGAAGATGTCTTCTTTTGCCTTTTCACCTTTCTCTTACTTCCTCCTTTCAATTTTTAAGTTTTCAAATTTGTGCATTTTTGCGGGAATTTAAACTTTTTAGTTTAGTTTAACTTCTTATATGCCTTAAAAGTAACAATGATCACTATATAAAGTGTTGTTTATACTGCTGGGACGATCACAGGTGATCACTATAGAGAGGTTTGACTGTACAAGACTTAGAATTTATCTTTGCCAAATTTCTCGGACTTGTGATTTTCAACAGATAAAAATAGGCTAAAGTCAAAAAATTAGGCACAACATCTTACTTACGTACTGTTTGCGAATTTTTTTTAGCTATAACCATTTTGCACGAAAAGTAGTTTCAACAGAAAGCCTTTCCTGTGTTGAATCTATCATCAGTATTAACATCGCGGCAAACTACTGTGACGTCAGAAAGTAATTTTTAGCCAATTTTTCTCAATATGTATGCATAGGCTTTCGCACGGGACAGTAATCCCACGGGAATCCCGGTTTGGGAATCCCGAAAATTGTCCAAATCCCGATCCCGAATCCCGCCGGGATCCATCTGCGAAAGCCTACGTATGCATACTTTTTCAGAAGCTTTCAAAGTCCAGTGTATAGGGTGGATACAGCATGTGGCTAGCTTTTGTGCAAGCTTTTGTACGATCAGCTTTTCACCCGTGGCTCCCTCAGATTTATTGAAACTTTGTATTATATTAGACAAGATTTTTGCAGGTTAGAATAAAACGCAAATTTACTCTAGTACTGTGATACTTTGTTTGCTTTGACTTATAGAGTACTTCGGCTTGTCTTTTTGTGTTGAAGAGCGGCTGAGAGAGAGCGCTGCTTTGATGCTGTTCCCTAGAAGTGGCCGATCGGACTAACAGATTGATATGAGCTGGTATTTTCTTGCTCTCCATTCTTGATTGATAGAATAATCTATTGCTCGAAAAAACTCTGCCAGTCTTTTATACTTGTTCAGTCTTAATCAATTTTGTTCTGTTTCACACAACCCATCTTGCAAGAGCCATAATTCAGTCATGGTGGGCAAACACCATAGCTTCCAACAAAAGAGTGCGGGGTTGTAAAAGTTGTTGTTGGGAATGCAGAACGAATACAGTCGTAAACCCCTATTCTTAATCCATTTTTACTTGGCACTAATAAAAATGGAAAAGTTCCAAATCCATATTAATTTAGGACGGATTCTTGAAACAACTCGAACTACTTGATCAGACCAAACAAAAAGTATAATTTTTTTCAAAGTTTTGAAATTCTGAACAGCATATATTTGAGGAGCCATGGTCACATTTCGGGGCCAAATTTTTTTCGAAAATCGGGTACTACAGTCAAACCTCGTTTATCCGGCACCCCCAAAAGTTCATTCCCGCCTTGGGTCCGACACTTTTTTCAGCTCAATTTTCGAAATCTTTTGTTAAATGTGATTCGCCAGTCTAGTCCGAAATATCGCAAGGATTCTGTTTTTGCCATTCGTTTTTTCAAAATCTTTAAATTTCGCCATAAAGACCCGCGGACCTCGGTTATCCGGCACCTGATTTTCAAAAGGGGTGCCGGATAACCGAGGTTCGCGGTCTTATGACGAAATTTAAAATCCTTGCGATATTTGGGACTAGACTGGCGAATCACATTTAACAAAAGACTTCGAAAATTGAGCTGAAAAAAGTGTCGGACCCAAGGCGGGAATGAACTTTTAGGGGTGCCGTATGAACGAGGTTTGACTGTATTCCATTGTAGAACATACCACCATCCCCCCCCCCAATTTACGCCTTGTAAAACTTAAGTAAAGAGCACCCAAATATATGTTGCAGACCCCAGAAAAAGTGCGTAAAACACTTATTAGTCACAACTTCCATACGCTGGCCTACCCCTAAGCCTAAGGGCTAAGCCTAAACTTGTTGTTCCAAAGGGTAGTTTCAACCATTTTTAGAAGGTCTGATTTGGGGGGTATTCTATACTAGCGCCGACTTTTTTATCCTTCTTTTTTTGAATTTACCTGGTACCCGCCTTTTGCAAATTAAAAAGTATTCCCATCGGCGGCGGGCATGCCTCTTTAAAATCACGAAACACAATTCAATATAGATTTTGCACAGGGCTGCGATCTAAAAATTTCAAAAAAAGTACATTTTCAGAAAAAAGTACTTTTAACTATTTTTGAAGAAAAGGGTTATTTTATCTAGTACTTATTGGATTTTTGAAGCAAAAAAATTGAAGTAAAATTTCAAAAATGAAAAATTTTTGGGGTTTCTCGAAAAAAGTAAAAATCTCTAAAAAAAAGTGCACATCGTAGAAATGGTTTTGCAGCATTTGTTAGTAATTTCAAAGTCGACCTATATTTACTTTTTTGTGTGTTTGAACTACCCATCTTCTTGGTCATAGTTGCGGTCATCCTTCCCATCTCCAGCCTATTCTTATGCAAATGTATTTGTGTGTTTGCGACCCCAGTTTTATATATATAGCCTGTTTTATGTATTTGCACACATCTCTCAAACACACACAACGTCGAGCTGTGCAACCCATCAATTAAGGACATTCGGTCCATTGCTGGTTATCAATATATGCCCCAATCGCTATTAAATCCACCCAAAGCCAATCAACCAGACAGTTCTTTTTGAAGTCCAATCAAGGAGGGCTGACACCAAACCACAGTTATGTGTGTGTGTGTCTAACTCAACCAACACAAGTGGACCAACACCCCCAATAAACAGAGGGGTCAGAGTGCGCACACCCACCAATCAATACGCAAGTGGACTATGCCATTGGACTATACTGCTGTTGGTTTGCCGATATTGGACAACAGCGAGCCTTTTGCAATTAAGAGAGGGGGACGCCAATGAGGGTCAGTGGTGTTGTTGGAGGCAAAACCTTTGGGTATGTGTGTCTGTAAATGTATGACCATCGACCTATATTTTGTGTGGGTGTGGACAGGGAGTAGACAGAGCAAATGCCATTCTCTCTAAATCTCTTTTTTTATTGTGGACTGTAGTAGAACAGACAGATAAGATATTGTGTTTCGAAACAACAATAGGGTTCGCTTGATGCTTTTCTTTGTTTTGATAATGTTTGAATATGACTAACCATTCTATCCAGTTTGCTTACAGTTTATAATGGGAGATGGACAAGTGGATCAACAGTCACCATCCAGTAGTTGATCATAGGTCACTGGAGGAAATAGTATTTACCACGGCTCACTGTGAATGTATTTAACTGATGTTATTGGGGGGTATTTTGAGGGGAGCTATTCTAGGTATTTTGAGGGGAGCTATTCTAGGTATTTTGAGGGAGCTATTCTAGGTATTTTGAGGGGTAGGTATTTTGAGGGGAGCTATTCTAGGTATTTTGAGGGGAGCTATTCTAGGATTAGATATTTGAGGAGCTATTCTAGGTATTTTGAGGGGAGCTATTCTAGGTATTTTGAGGGGAGCTATTCTAGGTATTTTGAGGGAGCTATTCTAGGTATTTTGAGGGAGCTATTCTAGGTATTTTGAGGTATTTTGAGGGGAGCTATTCTAGGTATTTTGAGGGGAGCTATTCTAGGTATTTTGAGGGGAGCTATTCTAGGTATTTTGAGGGGAGCTATTCTAGGTATTTTGAGGGGAGCTATTCTAGGTATTTTGAGGGAGCTATTCTAGGTATTTTGAGGGGAGCTATTCTAGGTATTTTGAGGGGAGCTATTCTAGGTATTTTGAGGGAGCTATTCTAGGTATTTTGAGGGAGCTATTCTAGGTATTTTGAGGAGCTATTCTAGGTATTTTGAGGGGAGCTATTCTAGGTATTTTGAGGGAGCTATTCTAGGTATTTTGAGGGGAGCTATTCTAGGTATTTTGAGGGAGCTATTCTAGGTATTTTGAGGGAGCTATTCTAGGTATTTTGAGAGCTATTCTAGGTATTTTGAGGGAGCTATTCTAGGTATTTTGAGGAGCTATTCTAGGTATTTTGAGGGGAGCTATTCTAGGTATTTTGAGGGAGCTATTCTAGGTATTTTGAGGGGAGCTATTCTAGGTATTTTGAGGGGAGCTATTCTAGGTATTTTGAGGGGAGCTATTCTAGGTATTTTGAGGGGAGCTATTCTAGGTATTTTTTGACTGTAAGTGTTCACTCCTGTAGATCAAGCATATCCCCGAATAGGTACTGTTTTTTTACCATGGTCCTCCTTGACTTCTGGTTAGGCGCACGGTAGGTCAGCGCACCTTAATGCAAACACATTTCCCTGACCCTTTTGGTTCAGAAAACATGTCTGAGTCTGTCCTTACGCACGCTGGCCTATCTTAAGCCTAAGCAAAAGCTAAAGTATTGTCGGAACTCGTACTCACTAAGGGCTCGGAACCAAGAATAAAAACTGTGCAATTCATACATTTAGTTACACCAAAGTGATGGGACAGTCCGGATAAGGTTTCACAAACTTTTCTTTTAGCCGCATCGCTTTGACCTCTAGCCATATTGCATTTGCCCAAGTTATAAACCACCAAACACCCTCTGTAATATTTCCTCTCACCGTGGGTTAGAGATAACCATGAGAAACTATAATAATTGACCACTCTGCTAACTACTTCCCTATTGCCAATGCACACTTCGATACACATTGTGCTTCGATACTGCGATTCGATACACTTTTAAACATACAGGGTGGTCCAAGAAATTTGAACACTTTTAAACCGTCATAACTTTTTGTCCTCGATTTCGAAATTCTGTAAACGCAGGTCGACTCAGTTTTTTATGACAATTTTGTTTGGTATATTAGGTCAAAACCACGATTTTCGCTTGGTCCCCCCTGTTGTTTTGGCCTTACCCATCCAAAGGCCACCTACAGACCAGGAGCCAAACAACAAGGGGGACCAATCGAAAATCGTGTTTTTCACATTATATACCAAAAAAATTGTCGTAAAAAACTGAGTCGACCTGCGTTTACAGAATTTCGAAATCGTGCGAGGACAAAAAGTTATGACGGTTTAAAAGTGTTCAAATTTCTTGGACCACCCTGTACTATGGTATGCTTTTTTTTTAATGTATAATTTGAACGTAGTTTTGTTACCTGGGGCTTACAGCATATAGAAACTCTGGTATACATGCTTTTTTAATGCATCGAGTGGTTTGTTTCTCAGATATGGTGCACGGCCAGCTCGCCCTGTTTTGATACCTTTCCTGAACAGTTATCCACACCCAGAACCCTACATATCCAGATCGGATCCATTTATAAGGTACTCGATGGATATCGCGCCACAGATATCCCCTAGCTTATTTTTCAGTTCTGTTCAGCGTAGTATATGCAATAATATAATATTTATTATTTCACACTACTGCATGTTCCCCTATCCCTTGCAATATGACGTGTGCTGATCTTGGCCGCGAAGCGGCCAACCCCTTGGCCGGGTACAAGGACTACTGAATGTTGGTTAGGACCATTAAGGGTGGACCTGTGTGTTGTACACATTAACATACACTCTTATTAACATATCTTACACCTCACTATGGTTTCAAATAGAGATGATGGCTTGACCTTTTCGGGACGGGACGGGTCAGAATTCAAATTTAAAAATTTCGGGACGGGACACCGGGACAGGTGCCAAAAAATTTCCGGGCGGGATTCCGGGACGGGACGATTCTCTAAAATTAACGGGACGGGACGGAATTGTCCCGTCCCGTCATCATCTCTAGTTTGAAAAACTTGGAATATAACTGGAGATGAGCGCACGGGATTGCCTATGGCATGAATCCGAGAGAAATTCTTGATAAGAAATACCCAAAGAAAATCTTTTTTCTCAGCTTAAGTAACAGAATATGGTAGAATTCCTAGAGTAACGTAAAAGATTAAAAGTATCGCAAGTGTATCGAATCGTATGCCAGTGGTTCCCGAGATGTCACACTTGCCTCTTGCTAGTGGCCCTCACTCAGCTATGGCCAGGGAAGTGGGGCCAAGGTGTGACCTAGGCGGACACACACACCAGCTGGTCACACTCTCGAGACTTATTCAATCGTGGGTCACTGATCTTTTTTATTTATATGCAGGCGGCCTGTCTGTTCAATGGGGGTGCAGTGAAGGAGAATAAACAGTGCTATGACTACTACTACAACCACCACCCCCTTCGCTTTGTGAAATCTAAACCATCCGCTTTTCTTTTTGCTGTTGTGTTTTTGTTCTGTTGCTGCTACTGATTGTTTTTTTGGTGGTTTATGTTGGTTAGTCTTATTTGATGATGCAAGTGACCGGAAGAGTGGTGAGGGTGAAAGGTTGCAAAAAAGCTGTTTCACGTCAAATAGTAGATGATTTACTGGAATAACGATTTAAAAAAATTCTGGTTTTTTGAATTGTACTTGGGGTAAGAAGATCAGGCCAAAAAAGACACTCACATTCAGAGAAAATGGGACTTGTAGTAGAAGGAGTAATTTTGAAAAAAACTGCTTGTTTTAGTCTCGCTTACGTTTAGTTGTTCAACTGCTGATAGATGGCGAAAGTCTGCGCAGAGAAAAATGGGAGCAAAGATAAGGAACTAAAATCCAAAGTTTAGCTATTTTGCGGTATATAGGCAACTTGATGCACTTTCGACTTGATACATTTTCGTGGGAGACTTATCTTGTATCAATCTGCATGTTGTTGTTTCCGATAAATTTGCGCATACCGTATTTCCTCTAATTAACGATTCAAAATCTGTGGATTGTGTGTTTGACCCACTTTTTGATCACTTCTCTCAGGCAAGTTACTACCCATTTTGTAGCCAGAAAGATGAGCTATTAAATGGTAGGTAACTTGCCTGAGAGAAGTGATCAAAAAGTGGGTCAAAAACACAATGCCACAAACACGATTTTGAATCGGGGGGGAGGGGGTGTTAATTAGAGGAAATACGGCATTTTGCTGCTTTTTTTGTTTCCAGTGTTGTTTGTTTGGTACACACTCATTTTATCCCACTTATCGCGAACTTACCTTTCATCGCAACTCAGCTCATCTTACCTCATTTCATCTCAACTTTTTTAACTAGAACTATGTTTTTTTAGGAGAAGCCTTAGGCTTAGGGTAGGCCAGCGTATGTTAGGACGGGCTCAAACTTATTTGCCGACTTAATTTAGTTAGTTTAAGCTAGATCGGGATGTAATAGACAAGGGTTCAATAAAAATGTACCAAGGGGTGTATCAAGTCACAAGTTGTATCAAGTTGCCTGGTGTTCATTTTTTCGATTGTGATGATTTAAATAATAATAAGTTTCTGAAATAAGGCGCGTGCACAGCTAACCAAGATTTCCGACATTTTTTGGCTGAACTTTTGCAAATTTGCATTGGATCCCATTAATTTTAAAGGTAAAAATGGTTTTGAAAGTTTTCCCTGACATAAAAATGGCTTGAATTCGAATCCATTCAACTTGAATGATTCAAGTCAAATAAAAAAATTACAGGGAGCTGAGATATCTTTTTGCGTAGGTGAGTGGCGGAATTTTTCTAGTGTATTTAAAACAGCGATAATTCAGCTGCCTGTAATGTTTTTGAGCTGAAATTTTTTGATATTTTTAATTTTTTTTTTGATTCAGGAAGATGTTTTGTTATTAGGGAAGTCTTTCGAAAAACGTTAAAAAAGTGCTGAAAATCGATTTGCTTAAAAAATTGATTGAACTTGGGATTTTTGGCTGAACTTAACATTTTTAAAATTCCATACACTTCTCATTTCAATTTTATGAACTCCCTAATTTTTTGCCGTAAAAATCAAAAAAAAAATTTCGTGCAGAATAGTACAGTCTTCAAAAGAAGAAATTAGCGGACAGTTTGGGCGTAAAGGTGTTGGTGGCTGCTAAAGGCATCAATGAATTCATCACCCTGCTTGCACAAAAAGCCGCTGACTCATTTAAAGGCTGC
>JAMRYI010001183.1:0-39884 GCA_029231635.1 Ditylenchus weischeri | reverse complement strand
ACATTTTGGTATGTAACATGCCTGAGGGTCGGTACCCAAAATAGAGTAAAAATGAAAAATAAATTTTAAAAAATTCCCGATTTGGGGGGAGGGGTCTATTAATAGAGAAAATACGGTAATTGTAGTAATTAAAAAAGATCTTTACAAGTTAGATTCCCTAGCTGCATTTCGCGTTTCGAATAAAGATTAGCAAAGATTCCAAATTACAGTCGAGTCAACCGATAAGACCTCACCCGCTCAAGTATCACCCGCAGCCGAGTCCAACACTTACACACACTTACCGTAAAACCTCCACGAGCTCTACTGATTCCACTTTTTGGATTTCAGTTGAGCAGCCAAAAATCTCGCAATTCATAATCTTGCGTAAATCATGTTTAAAAGTATCCCTAGTAATTTTTATACAGTCAACCTTTTCTATAAGCTACACCCGATCCCAGGTGTAGCTTATCGAGAGTGTAGCTTAAGCTGAGTCTAAACTTATCTCAACCCTATCAGCTGTAGCTTGTAGAGAATTTATTCAAACAAATTGTAAACAATAACATCGAGCAATTGGTCAAATAAATCATTTGGTTGCCAGAATAGCAGTGGTAAAGCTTTTCGTCACATGAATTTACACATCAAAAAGGCTATTTTTCTTTAAAGGGGCATGCCCACGTCTTTGTAATCTTTTAACACTATAATTTAGGCTTGGCAGATTGTGTTCCGGCGGGATTCGGGATTGGATGAAATAAGGGGATCGGGATCCGGATTGGGATTTGGATTTTGACCGGCGGGATTCGGGATCGATTAAAATTTCGGGATCAGGATCGGATTCTCAAATGTTCGATCCTGATCGGGATTTTCCGCTGCGAATTTATTCGATTAAATATTTCAAAGAATTTATTTTAACACATAATCGCAACACGGATAATTCCGATCAATAAGTAAAGTTAATATTATTCTAGGAGCTTTGTTGAGGAAAATTAGTTGTCGGCTTTTTGCATCAAGTTGTCCCCTTCTGTACTCAAACACGTCTTCTGAGCGTATGACTAAAGAGCTGCCTACTGGTGACAGATGTTGATGGGGCAGAGAGAAATCGATGAGCTGCTTTTGAAAGAATTGGAAATCGACAATCGACAAGAGAGACAAAAACAACAGAGAGACAAGTATTGCAAACGCACAACAATGAGGTCAAATAACAAACGAACTAATGGAATGAGACTACACATTTTGAGACTACACATAACACAGAGGATGACACATGTAATAAATCTGTCATGATTAAATTAATCATGGGTTCATGGGATTCGGGATTGGGATTTTCAGTGCTTTTCGGATCGGGATCGATTCGGGATTTTGTTTTGGACCGGCGGGATTGGGATCGATTTTCAAAATTCGATCGGGATTGCGGGATTCCGTGGGATTCCCGTCCTGTTGCTGCCTACTATACTTCTCGTGGATCTAGTCCAAAAAATCGTAAGGATTTGTACTTGAACACTCTCTTCTGAAAATAACCACAGTTTTGCCAGGAAGACCTCAAAAGTCCGGAAACTTGATCTGGACACGAGTTTGTTAAAAAAAATAAAACAATAAGATAAAGGGCACTAAATATTAAAAAAACAATGGAAGGTAAAAAAATAATATTTTTTCTATCTTTCAGAATTAAAAGAATGGGTGGCATGAAAGAATCTCAAATCTCAGCTGAAATCGACTTATTGAGTACTGGAGCTACTGAAAAGAAAAAGTGGAATAGACCCCCAGTCTCAATGAATTTCGGTAAATAAAATTTATTTTTGTTGCTAGAACAAACCTTTTTCTTTCAGAAGTTCCATTTGCGCCATCAGGTCTAAAAGTCCGTTACTTAAAAGTATTTGAGCCAAAACTCAACTACTCCGATCACGATGTCATCAAATGGGTCCGATACATTGGCCGATCTGGACTTTATGTAAGTTTTATAGGACTAGGATGATAATTTTTTAGAGAACTAAGCCAGTCTTAAGCAGGTCGAAATATGCAGCCAGTACCTAGACTATGTTTAACATAAATTCAACAAAGTTCACAAAAGTTTAACGCGAAAAATTATTATACGTACAGTCAAATCTCGATTAAACAACTCTCTGAGGGCTGGCCGAAAAGTTTGCTGAATAAGGGTTTCGTTAAATCAAATATGTGAGAACGAAAAATTCGTAATGTTCGACTGAAGTACAGAATCTCCCTTTAGCATAAAAATGGGCAAAATGGTCAATTACCTTAGAAATAAATCCGAGCAAGACTAGTGATCAGATACCGGGTGCGCCAAAAGTTCCCGGACAACTTTAAGATTTAATTGTAAAGTAGAAATGTTAAATAAAATATTACACAGCGCTTTTGTAGTTCTGACCTCTTCTGTAGGCACAAACATTTATTCACTCGATCACCATTGGTCAATACAACTTCGAGTCTTTACTAAACACAAGAGTTTCTGGATCATTTCAGGAATTGCTACTCATAGTGGGAAGTTTCAAAGCTGCGATGGTTTTGTGCTTGAGCAGGCTTTGACTCAGGTAAGGCCACATGAAGTAGTCCATCACGGTCAAACAATCGCAGCTTGAAAGCTTCCTCTGTCAAAGAATGGGCAACAATTCCACAGAAGATGATCCAGAATGCCATTTTCCAAAAAGACTCAAGTTATGTATTGATGCCAATGGTGGTCATTTTATCGAGTGAAATAAATGTTTGATATACCATTTGAAAGAGGAGATTCAGGGCTACAAAACTGTATATTGATACATATTTTTATTTCAACATTTTTGCTTTTACAATTAAACTAGGGAGGCCCAGGAGCAGATATTTTAACCCAGTAAAAACTGTTTGAGAAAGCGCACTTCAGCTGAACAATTATTTCAAATTTTTTTGTTGTATTTAAAAACGCTGCGCGTTGTATTGGTGTAGATGCCGCTAATGCGGCCAGAATTTTATTGAATTTTATTATACCCGCCTTTAAAACATCTGAACTTGGATTGCGTACCTACTTTCAGAATCTAACCCAGCATGGGGTATTATACCTACTTTCAGGTCACCTAACCCAGCCTGGGGTATTATATCCACTTTCAGGTCACCTAACCCAGCCTGGGGTATTATATCCACTTCAGGACATCCAACCCAGCCTGGGGTATTATACCCGACTTTAAACATTTGACCCAGCCTGGGGTATTATATCCACTTTCAGGATATCCAACCCAGCCTGGGGTATTATATCCACTTTCAGGTCATCTAACCCAGCCTGGGTATTATACCCAATTTCAGGACATCTAACCCAGCCTGGGGTATTATACCCGACTTTAAAACATTGACCCAGCCTGGGGTATTATATCCACTTTCAGGATATCCAACCCAGCCTGGGGTATTATATCCACTTTCAGGTCACCTAACCCAGCCTGGGTATTATACCCGACTTTAAAACATTTGACCCAGCCTGGGGTATTATATCCACTTTCAGGATATCCAACCCAGCCTGGGGTATTATATCCACTTTCAGGACATCCAACCCAGCCTGGGGTATTATATCCACTTTCAGGTCATCTAACCCAGCCTGGGGTATTATATCCACTTAAAAACATTTGACCCAGCCTGGGGTATTATATCCACTTTCAGGACATCCAACCCAGCCTGGGGTATTATATCCACTTTCAGGTCACCTAACCCAGCCTGGGGTATTATACCCACTTTAAACATTTGACCCAGCCTGGGGTATTATATCCACTTTCAGGATATCCAACCCAGCCTGGGGTATTATATCCACTTTCAGACATCCAACCCAGCCTGGGGTATTATATCCACTTTCAGGTCATCCAACCCAGCCTGGGGTATTATATCCACTTTCAGGACATCCAACCCAGCCTGGGTATTATACCACTTTAGGACATTTGACCCAGCCTGGGGTATTATATCCACTTTCAGGATAATCCAACCCAGCCTGGTATTATATCCACTTTCAGACATCCAACCCAGCCTGGGGTATTATATCCACTTTCAGGTCACCTAACCCTGCCTGGGGTATTATATCCACTTTCAGGTCACCTAACCCAGCCTGGGGTATTATATCCACTTTCAGGACATCCAACCCAGCCTGGGGTATTATACCCACTTTAAACATTTGACCCAGCCTGGGGTATTATATCCACTTTCAGGATATCCAACCCAGCCTGGGGTATTATATCCACTTTCAGGTCACTAACCCAGCCTGGGGTATTATACCCACTTTAAACATCATTTGACCCAGCCTGGGGTATTATATCCACTTTCAGGACATCCAACCCAGCCTGGGGTATTATATCCACTTTCAGGACACCTAACCCAGCCTGGGGTATTATATCCACTTTAAAAACATTTAACCCAGCCTGGGGTATTATATCCACTTTCAGGACATCCAACCCAGCCTGGGGTATTATATCCACTTTCAGGACATCCAACCCAGCCTGGGGTATTATATCCACTTTCAGGACACCTAACCCAGCCTGGGGTATTATATCCACTTTCAGGACATCTAACCCAGCCTGGGGTATTATATCCACTTTCAGGATATCTAACACAGCCTGGGGTATTATATCCATTTTCAGGACATCCAACCCAGCCTGGGGTATTATATCCACTTTCAGGACATCTAACCCAGCCTGGGGTATTATATCCACTTTCAGGTCACCAACCCAGCCTGGGGTATTATATCCACTTTCAGGACATCTAACCCAGCCTGGGGTATTATATCCACTTTCAGGACATCCAACCCAGCCTGGGGTATTATATCCACTTTAAAACATTTAACCCAGCCTGGGATTATATCCACTTTCAGGACATCCAACCCAGCCTGGGGTATTATATCCACTTTCAGGACATCCAACCCAGCCTGGGGTATTATATCCACTTTCAGGACATCTAACCCAGCCTGGGGTATTATATCCACTTTCAGGACATCTAACCCAGCCTGGGGTATTATATCCACTTTCAGGACATCCAACCCAGCCTGGGGTATTATATCCACTTTAGGACATCTAACCCAGCCTGGGGTATTATATCCACTTTCAGGACATCCAACCCAGCCTGGGGTATTATATCCACTTTCAGACATCCAACCCAGCCTGGGGTATTATATCCACTTTCAGGACATCTAACCCAGCCTGGGGTATTATATCCACTTTCAGGACATCCAACCCAGCCTGGGGTATTATATCCACTTTCAGGACATCCAACCCAGCCTGGGGTATTATATCCACTTTCAGGACATCCAACCCAGCCTGGGGTATTATATCCACTTTCAGGACATCTAACCCAGCCTGGGGTATTATATCCACTTTCAGGACATCCAACCCAGCCTGGGGTATTATATCCACTTTCAGGACATCCAACCCAGCCTGGGGTATTATATCCACTTTAGGACATCCAACCCAGCCTGGGGTATTATATCCACTTTCAGGACATCCAACCCAGCCTGGGGTATTATATCCACTTTCAGGACACCAACCCAGCCTGGGGTATTATATCCACTTTCAGGACATCCAACCCAGCCTGGGGTATTATATCCACTTTCAGGACATCCAACCCAGCCTGGGGTATTATATCCACTTTCAGGACATCTAACCCAGCCTGGGGTATTATATCCACTTTCAGGACATCCAACCCAGCCTGGGGTATTATATCCACTTTCAGGACATCCAACCCAGCCTGGGGTATTATATCCACTTTCAGGTCATCCAACCCAGCCTGGGGTATTATACCACTTTGACATTCTAACCCAGCCTGGGGTATTATATCCACTTTCAGGACATCCAACCCAGCCTGGGGTATTATATCCACTTTCAGGACATCCAACCCAGCCTGGGGTATTATATCCACTTTCAGGACATCCAACCCAGCCTGGGGTATTATATCCACTTTCAGGACATCCAACCCAGCCTGGGGTATTATACCACTTTAGGACATTTAACCCAGCCTGGGATTATATCCACTTTCAGGACATCCAACCCAGCCTGGGGTATTATATCCACTTTCAGGACATCCAACCCAGCCTGGGGTATTATATCCACTTTCAGGACATCTAACCCAGCCTGGGGTATTATATCCACTTTCAGGACATCTAACCCAGCCTGGGGTATTATATCCACTTTCAGGACATCTAACCCAGCCTGGGGTATTATACCCACTTTAGGACATTTAACCCAGCCTGGGGTATTATATCCACTTTCAGGACATCCAACCCAGCCTGGGGTATTATATCCACTTTCAGGACATCCAACCCAGCCTGGGGTATTATATCCACTTTCAGGACATCCAACCCAGCCTGGGGTATTATATCCACTTTCAGGACATCTATTCGGGGATATTGACGTGGTTTGGGTACCCACTGGTGGTTCGAGTATTGACGTGGTTTGGGTAACCGCTCGTGGTTCGGCGGTATTGACGTGGTTTGGGTACCCGCTGGTGGTTCGGGAGTATTTAGGTGGTTCGGGTACCCGCTGGTGGTTCGGGTATTCTGGTTGTTCGGGGGTATTGACGTGGTTTGGGTACCCGCTGGTGTTCGGGAGTATTTACGTGGTTCGGGTACCCGCTCGTGGTTCGGCGGTATTGACGTGGTTTGGGTACCCACTGGTTGTTCGGGAGTATTTACGTTGTCTGGGTACCCGCTCGTGGTCGGCGGTATTGACGTGGTTTGGGTACCCGCTCGTGGTTCGGCGGTATTGACGTGGTTTGGGTACCCACTGGTTGTTCGGGAGTATTTACGTTGTCTGGGTACCCGCTCGTAGTTCGGGGGTATTGACGTGGTTTGGGTACCCGCTCGTGGTTCGGCGGTATTGACGTGGTTTGGGTACCCGCTGGTTGTTCGGGAGTATCCACGTGGTTTGGGTACCCGCTGGTGGTTCGGGAGTATCCACGTGGTTTGGGTATTGGCTGGTGGTTCCGGTACACGCTGGTTGTTCGGATACCCGCTGGTGGTTCGGGAGTATTTACGTGGTTGGGGTACCCGCTGGTGGTTCGGGTACCTGCTTGTGGTTCCGGTGAGCCCAGTGATGCCAGTGAGCCCACCGGTTTCGGTTGGTGAAATCGCATGATCGCAGATTTCCGCGCCAATTTGAATTTCAAATGCTGAAAATCTCAAAATTTTGTGAAAAATTAAAAAAAAAGGTTTTTTCGAATGTTTTCCAGTGCATAGTGAATTTAGAAATAATAATTACCTTTGATTCCCATCAAGAAAAATTTTTGAATTTTGCGCCATTTTTGAATTTTAAATGACGAAAATCAAAATTTTGTCGAAAATTTTAAATTTTGTTTCAAATGTTTCAGCGCAAAAAGTTGCCCTAGAAACACCAATCAGCTCTGATTCCCATCGAGACAAAAATTTCGAATTTTGGCGCCAAATTCAAAATTCGAAATTTTGACAATTTTAAAGAATTTGGTCGCTTGTCCGGGGCAGAAGTCGGAATTTTTTTTATCATTTTGGCCTGATCTTTTTTTTGTTGGATAGCTGAAATGTTGCAGTTTTGCCCTTTTGTTAAGTCCAGCTCCGAGAAAACGCAGGAACACCCTCAAAAAATTGAAAAAAGAAAAAAAATTTTGCCCTGAAAAATTGGAAAGAAAAGTTGGCTAAAAAAATTTTTCCGAACTCCCCATCAAAAGTTGCCAGACTAAGGTGCAAAAATTTTTGGAAAAAAGTGCCCGGAACACTGAGATCAATTAGCTTTTGCGAAAAAGCTTGTTTTATTGTATATAGGTAAATCTAAAAGTTGTCCGGGAACTTTTGGCGCACCCGGTAATGCATTCCCAGACTTTTTTGCTAAAACGTAGTAAACCCATGAAATAAGGTATAGTCTACTATTGGTTATCCAACACCGCCAGGGGCCGATCGTAGGGTGTCGGATAAACAAAGTCTCGGTTCAACTACGAATAACCGAGAGTGTCAGATAACTGGAATAACCGAGAGTAGACTGTCTCCAAGTACACCCCAGAAAGGACTGTAAGTCTTTTCTTAGTCAATTTTTTTTGTGGAAATTGTTTTTTTCAATTCTTTAACACCTTTTATGTAATGGTCAACACACATACGAATGAGGCATGACCCGATTTTTACACCAAGCGGAATTCTTTACTCCTGCCTAATGTTCTACCATTTGCGGAAAAACTGACCTTTTTTGAAATCTCACCTAACGAATCAGTTTTAGCCTATGTTTTTTGTAAAAATCTCAGATTTTTAGCCATTCTGTAAAGTTTAAATCAAATAGCAAAACAAAAACATCGCTCAAAAAATTTTTTTTTATAAATATACAAATATTTAGACAAAAATATTCTTGACAAAAAATTGTTTGCAGGAAACCAGGTGCTGAAGGTGGACAAACGGAATAATGTTGCTGCCCAGATTAGCCCAGATTCTTCGATTTTCATGTGTTTCAAGCAAAGATATCTAAGAATTGTTGATCAATACATTTTTGAAATTTTATTTTTACAAAAGCGTTACAAAAATTACACAAAAACACTTTTCAACATCTTGCTTTGCTTTTTCGGCTTGAATTTTTTAATCACAAAAATAACTTCGGCTTTTTGGGGATTTTTGAAGAATCGGATTTGGTCATCGGACAAATATCTTCACGAGTTATTTAGATTTGGAATAAAATCCATGCGGGCAACTCAGCCCTAGTTTTAGCAATGAATTAATAAAAGGAATGTGCAATACCGGGCGGACCCGCGGTTGGAGTGGAGCAAGCCTCAGCACCCAACCAGTTTTCAAAAGGATCAAATTGAATTTACCCACTAAATTTCTCTCAGAAAAGAAGATTTTGGGTCTTATAAAAGTACATATCCCAAAACAAGCTGAAATTGCTTTCAAACGCTTTATTGTACATCAAACATATCAAACAATAATTCAAGCAACTTCATGCTCTCCATTTCTCTATTTCCTGGACTTTCTTTTTCAGTTCTCTATCACAAAACTACAGTCAAACCTCTTTTGTTGGGCACACCCAAAAGTTGGTTTCCGCCTCAATTTGTTTTCGACGTCTTTTGCCATTCGCCAGTCTGGTCTGAAACATCGCAAGGATTCTGATTTTGTTAGTCTTTTTTTCAAAATCTTAAAATTTCGCCATAAAGACCCGCGGAGCTCGGTTATCCGGCACCCCTTTTTGAAAATCAGGTGCCGTATAACCCAGGTCCGCGAGTCTTTATGGCAAAATTTAAAAAGACCGGCAAAACAAGAATCCTTGCGATATTTCGGACTAGACTGGCGAATCACATTTGGCAAGAGACTTCGATAATTCAGCTAAAAAAAGTGTTGGAGTCAAGGCGGGAACGGACTTTTAGGGGTGGCGGATAATCATCTAAAATTAAATTCTAGGCTTTGTTTGATTGAAAAGCAAGTTGAAAAATCTTAGTACATTTTGCACACAATTTTACTTTGATTTTTTAGTGTCTCAAAGTTGAAAGTTTGCCAAATGTCCGACATTATCAATGAGAAAAATATTCTGGAACCATTGGAAAGCGAAGAAAGTGATGAAGGCGAAGAATTGGTTGACACCAACGATTCGAATTTCGATGGATTTCTTTCCAATACAGATGAAACAAAAGAAGATGATTTATCAAACATGGTTTTTTTCATTCTATTAGTATTTCAAAAAATTTTTTTTCAATTTTAGACATTTGCTCACAAAGCGTCTTTGATTCCAAAAAAAATTATTTCCACAGCGGAAGCCATAAAGGTACGGTAAAGACACTCACATCAAGTGCCATTTCAAAAATAAAATTTTCTAAAATTGTCTGGTTAAAAGAAAAAATTTAGGTTAGCTAGACCGTAGTAAAAGCTCAAATTTTTGGTTGACCAAAAACTGAAATTTCCGGTTCGGTTAATTTAACAGCAAACCAAAATGCGAAATTTTCAGTTTATTGGGTTAGCAAAAAATTTAGCAGGTCATTTTCGGTCTATAAAACTGAAATCCCTGAAAATCTTAATTAAAATATATTTTCAGTAATTTCGAATAAGTCTATAAGAATCCTCGCCCTGATCTTGTTCTACTTTTAGGGGTTCTTTTTGTGACTTTATTTTACTCCAACCAACAACTACATCCACAATTAACAATTCAGTAAGATCAGTAAGGCAAAAACAAAGCAAGCTCAATAGGGGCTGGAATTTGCTATCTCAACTTTTGCTCCAATTTTTTATAGCCTAATATGTTTGCTGGCTAATAATGAACAATTTTAGGCACTTGTGCACCAAAACATTATTTAGAGACATTTTGAAAGGGTTCGGGACACAGTCAAACCTGGGTTATCCGACACCCAAAGGGACCGCCCTTATGGTGTCGGATAAACGAGGTGTCGGTTAAACGAGGTGTCGGATGACTGGGGTGTAGGTTTACCGGGCCAACCAAATCGGGCTCATGGTGTCGGATAAAAGAGGGTGTCGGTTAACTGGGGTGTTGGATAACCCAGGTTTGACTGTACTACAATTATACTAAACAAGTCGTGCTAGAACTTTCTAAAATGATTTACCTCTAGAAGTGTCTTCAGAAAAATGAGACTCAAAAGCTTAAAAGATAAAATAACTGACAATTTCTGGTCTCTGAAATTTGCTCTGGTCTCTGACTAGTCAGTGACTGTCGCCAAACCCCAGTCAAAATTTAATATAACCCATCTTTGTTTATCCAACTAAACCAATCTTTTACAGAACTTTTCATCCGTCTTCAAAGCCAGGTTAGACCTTTTTTGACATTTTGTCGCATCTTTTGATCTTTTTTGCAGATATGGCCCAAATTTTGCCCCATTTTTTGAAGGAAGTTTGCAAAAAGCTTCTTTTCAAGCTTTTGGCATCCCTAGAACTGCTAGAACTTTGAGAGATGAATCGATGGCAAGTCGTCCTCTGGCTCTGTATCTTCATGATGACACTTCAATTGCTAGCAACATTTTCGCTGAGAATGTAAGTTTAGTCATAATGGCCAAAACTAGCGCTAAAAATTTTCAAGAAACGAAATATTTTGTAGTAAAATTTTGCTAAAGTATACGGCTGTACGTGTTTATATTAGGTTGAACGAAAATTTTGCGACTAACACTGCCATTTTTTTGATGTATAGCTGCGGTATTTTCTCTGAAGTTCTAACTACTCATTTGAAAACTTAATCAACCATTCAAAAACCACTAAAAATTTGAGATTTTCCAGTTTATGCCAAAAACGGCTAGGTGAGGTACTTGTGCTGTTTAAGGCCCCCTTATTTTTTTGGATTTTGGTTGCAAAAAAGTGATTTTGTCGCTCGCTCAACTTTGTGAATCCAGAAACTGGCGCGCACACTCAAGCAATAGAATCGCTTGGGCAGAAGTTCAAAATGCGTTACAAGAAAGAATTTGGAACGTCCCGTGAATTATTTCTCAGTTATGTCTCTGATTTTGTATGGCGTAGGAAATTTGCTGGATGGGATGTTTTATATCATTTGTGGTCTATTATTTGTGAAGTGTATCCTATTGAGTGTAAATAATTGTATTACATGTAAATAAAAGTCGTTAAAAATCACTTTTTTTGCAACAAAAATCCAAAAAAATAAGGGGGCCTTAAACAGCACAAGTACCCTAGGTGATATTCGACAAAATCGACATTATACAATAGGACATTTAGCAAATCGAAACTTGGTAAAACGTCTTTTAACGAAATCGCTTCACAAATCAACACCTGACAGTAAGAACTGACTTGAACTAATCCGACTTAGCTGAAAAGTATACTATTTCATTGATAATGTCAAGTATTGTTCTGCCGAATTTCGATTCCTAAACTTTCGTTTGGCAAAATTTCGTTTCGCCGTGTTTCGATTTGACAAATTTCACATTTGACAAATGTGGTTTTTGCGGAACATCACCTGGCCGAAAAAACTTGGAGATATAGAGCGTATATAGAGCCTCAAATTCAGCACTTTTGACCACTGCAGATGAAATTTTTTTATTTGTATCGAGCATCGACTGTAGCATGTTTGCAAATGAATATTGAAAACTTTAAGAAAAAATCGCGGCAATATTTAATTTGGTCGCTGTGTTGATAAATTTCGCTAATACCAAATATCCCAATAAAATTTAAATTGAAAATACGCACAGCGGGGGCTATATTTTTCACTGGGGTCCACATTTCATATATAAAATAGCAGACGCTACTGGAATATACCAATCAACAACCAACTCCAAAACATCAACCCCCCCCCTCCATCAAAAGCTACTGGAATATACAAAGTAGCGTCAAATAGCATATGAAGTTCACATTTTTTTGTAAAGCCTTTTTTCTAGTGGGGGTCAACATTAAAATAGCTATAAAAATGTTACGTTCTTCGTAGCTTTTTGTTTATATACATTTTTTGCAGGTCATGTGCTCTGAAGCGGTCAGTTCTTTGCTTAAATCACAGTACGTCGTCTGGGCTTGGGATATGACTGAGCAAAGCAGCAAATTGTATGAATGGCTATCTTGGTGTGACATGTGGGATGTGAGCCAAAATATCAAATACATTGACAGCTCTAAATACCCGTTGCTGGTAGTTGTGGTTAAAAGCAGCTCAAGTATTTATCCAGTATCGATCATTCGAGGTTAGTTTTTATTACACAGCCGACTCTCTATATAACGGATCCCCAAAGTTTGTTCCCGCCTAGGGTCTGACACTTTTTTTAGCCCGATTTTTGAAGTCTTTAGCCAGTTGTTGGTGCAGTCCAAAACATCGCAAGAATTCCGATTTTACCAATCGTTTCTAAAAATCGAGTAGTTTTGCCGAAAAGATCCGTGGACTCCTTTTTTGAAAATAAGTGTCCGTTATATTGAGAGGCGCGGGTCTTTTCGGCAAAACTATTGCGATTTTTAGAAACGATTGGGAGAATCGTAATTCTCGCAATGTTTTGGACTGCACCAGTCAAAAACAACTGGCAAAAGCGGGCTAAAAAAGTGTCAGACCCTAGGTGGGTAGGAACTTTTTGGGGGTCCGCTAATATCGAGAGTCGACTGTATTAGAGCATTATTTTATATTCGCAGACAAGACTAGGGAGGCCCAGGAGCAGATATTTTAACCCAGTAAAAACTGTTTGAGAAAGCGCACTTCAGCTGAACAATTATTTCAAATTAGAGTTTTAAATGCTGCGCGCGTTGTATTAGTGCTAGATGGCCGCTAATGCGGCCAGAATTTTATTGAATTTTATTATACCCGCCTTTAAAACATCTGAACTTGGATTGCGTACCTACTTTCAGGAATCTAACCCAGCATGGGGTATTATACCTACTTTCAGGTCACCTAACCCAGCCTGGGGTATTATATCCACTTTCAGGTCACCTAACCCAGCCTGGGGTATTATATCCACTTTCAGGACATCCAACCCAGCCTGGGGTATTATACCCGACTTTAAAACATTTGACCCAGCCTGGGGTATTATATCCACTTTCAGGATATCCAACCCAGCCTGGGGTATTATATCCACTTTCAGGTCACCTAACCCAGCCTGGGGTATTATACCCAATTTCAGGACATCTAACCCAGCCTGGGGTATTATACCCGACTTTAAAACATTTGACCCAGCCTGGGGTATTATATCCACTTTCAGGATATCCAACCCAGCCTGGGGTATTATATCCACTTTCAGGTCACCTAACCCAGCCTGGGGTATTATACCCGACTTTAAAACATTTGACCCAGCCTGGGGTATTATATCCACTTTCAGGATATCCAACCCAGCCTGGGGTATTATATCCACTTTCAGGACATCCAACCCAGCCTGGGGTATTATATCCACTTTCAGGTCACCTAACCCAGCCTGGGGTATTATACCCGACTTTAAAACATTTGACCCAGCCTGGGGTATTATATCCACTTTCAGGACATCCAACCCAGCCTGGGGTATTATATCCACTTTCAGGTCACCTAACCCAGCCTGGGGTATTATACCCGACTTTAAAACATTTGACCCAGCCTGGGGTATTATATCCACTTTCAGGATATCCAACCCAGCCTGGGGTATTATATCCACTTTCAGGACATCCAACCCAGCCTGGGGTATTATATCCACTTTCAGGTCACCTAACCCAGCCTGGGGTATTATATCCACTTTCAGGACATCCAACCCAGCCTGGGGTATTATACCCGACTTTAAAACATTTGACCCAGCCTGGGGTATTATATCCACTTTCACATCCAACCCAGCCTGGGGTATTATATCCACTTTCAGGACATCCAACCCAGCCTGGGGTATTATATCCACTTTCAGGTCACCTAACCCAGCCTGGGGTATTATATCCACTTTCAGGTCACCTAACCCAGCCTGGGGTATTATATCCACTTTCAGGACATCCAACCCAGCCTGGGGTATTATACCCACTTTAAACATTTGACCCAGCCTGGGGTATTATATCCACTTTCAGGATATCCAACCCAGCCTGGGGTATTATATCCACTTTCAGGTCACCTAACCCAGCCTGGGGTATTATATCGACTTTAAAACATTTGACCCAGCCTGGGGTATTATATCCACTTTCAGGATATCCAACCCAGCCTGGGGTATTATATCCACTTTCAGGTCACCTAACCCAGCCTGGGGTATTATATCCACTTTAAACATTTGACCCAGCCTGGGGTATTATATCCACTTTCAGGACATCCAACCCAGCCTGGGGTATTATATCCACTTTCAGGACATCCAACCCAGCCTGGGGTATTATATCCACTTTCAGGACACCTAACCCAGCCTGGGGTATTATATCCACTTTCAGGACACCTAACCCAGCCTGGGGTATTATATCCACTTTCAGGATATCCAACCCAGCCTGGGGTATTATATCCACTTTCAGGACATCCAACCCAGCCTGGGGTATTATATCCACTTTCACATCTAACCCAGCCTGGGGTATTATATCCACTTTCAGGTCACCTAACCCAGCCTGGGGTATTATATCCACTTTCAGGACACCTAACCCAGCCTGGGGTATTATATCCACTTTCAGGACATCCAACCCAGCCTGGGGTATTATACCCACTTTAAACATTTAACCCAGCCTGGGATTATACCCACTTTCAGGACATCCAACCCAGCCTGGGGTATTATATCCACTTTCAGGACATCCAACCCAGCCTGGGGTATTATATCCACTTTCAGGACATCTAACCCAGCCTGGGGTATTATATCCACTTTCAGGACATCTAACCCAGCCTGGGGTATTATATCCACTTTCAGGACATCTAACCCAGCCTGGGGTATTATACCACTTAAACATTTGACCCAGCCTGGGGTATTATATCCACTTTCAGGACATCCAACCCAGCCTGGGGTATTATATCCACTTTCAGGACATCCAACCCAGCCTGGGGTATTATATCCACTTTCAGGACACCTAACCCAGCCTGGGGTATTATATCCACTTTCAGGACATCCAACCCAGCCTGGGGTATTATATCCACTTTCAAAACATTTAACCCAGCCTGGGGTATTATATCCACTTTCAGGACATCCAACCCAGCCTGGGGTATTATATCCACTTTCAGGACACCTAACCCAGCCTGGGGTATTATATCCACTTTCAGGACATCCAACCCAGCCTGGGGTATTATATCCACTTTCAGGACATCCAACCCAGCCTGGGGTATTATATCCACTTTAGGACATTTGACCCAGCCTGGGGTATTATATCCACTTTCAGGACATCCAACCCAGCCTGGGGTATTATATCCACTTTCAGGACATCCAACCCAGCCTGGGGTATTATATCCACTTTCAAAACATTTGACCCAGCCTGGGGTATTATATCCACTTTCAGGATATCCAACCCAGCCTGGGGTATTATATCCA
The DNA here is from genome assembly GCA_029231635.1 of Ditylenchus weischeri. Taxonomy (NCBI): domain Eukaryota; kingdom Metazoa; phylum Nematoda; class Chromadorea; order Rhabditida; family Anguinidae; genus Ditylenchus; species Ditylenchus weischeri. Next base: position 24,104 of record JAMRYI010001183.1, on the reverse strand, counting down.
CTTTCAGGTCACCTAACCCAGCCTGGGGTATTATATCCACTTTAAAACATTTAACCCAGCCTGGGGTATTATATCCACTTTCAGGACATCCAACCCAGCCTGGGGTATTATATCCACTTTCAGGTCACCTAACCCAGCCTGGGGTATTATATCCACTTTAAACATTTAACCCAGCCTGGGGTATTATATCCACTTTCAGGACATCCAACCCAGCCTGGGGTATTATATCCACTTTCAGGACATCCAACCCAGCCTGGGGTATTATATCCACTTTCAGGTCACCTAACCCAGCCTGGGGTATTATATCCACTTTCAGGACATCCAACCCAGCCTGGGGTATTATACCCGACTTTAAAACATTTGACCCAGCCTGGGATTGCATACCCACTTTCGGGACATCCAACCCAGTCTGGGGTATTATATCCACTTTCAGGACATCCAACCCAGCCTGGGGTATTATATCCACTTTCAGGACATCTAACCCAGCCTGGGGTATTATATCCACTTTCAGGACATCTAACCCAGCCTGGGGTATTATATCCACTTTCAGGACATCTAACCCAGCCTGGGGTATTATACCCGACTTTAAAACATTTGACCCAGCCTGGGGTATTATATCCACTTTCAGGACATCCAACCCAGCCTGGGGTATTATATCCACTTTCAGGACATCCAACCCAGCCTGGGGTATTATATCCACTTTCAGGACATCCAACCCAGCCTGGGGTATTATATCCACTTTCAGGACATCTATTCGGGGATATTGACGTGGTTTGGGTACCCACTGGTGGTTCGGGAGTATTGACGTGGTTTGGGTAACCGCTCGTGGTTCGGCGGTATTGACGTGGTTTGGGTACCCACTGGTGGTTCGGGAGTATTTAGGTGGTTCGGGTACCCGCTGGTGGTTCGGGTACCCTCTGGTTGTTCGGGGGTATTGACGTGGTTTGGGTACCCGCTGGTGGTTCGGGAGTATTTACGTGGTTCGGGTACCCGCTCGTGGTTCGGCGGTATTGACGTGGTTTGGGTACCCACTGGTTGTTCGGGAGTATTTACGTTGTCTGGGTACCCGCTCGTGGTTCGGCGGTATTGACGTGGTTTGGGTACCCGCTCGTGGTTCGGCGGTATTGACGTGGTTTGGGTACCCACTGGTTGTTCGGGAGTATTTACGTTGTCTGGGTACCCGCTCGTAGTTCGGGGTATTGACGTGGTTTGGGTACCCGCTCGTGGTTCGGCGGTATTGACGTGGTTTGGGTACCCGCTGGTTGTTCGGGAGTATCCACGTGGTTTGGGTACCCGCTGGTGGTTCGGGAGTATCCACGTGGTTTGGGTATTGGCTGGTGGTTCCGGTACACGCTGGTTGTTCGGATACCCGCTGGTGGTTCGGGAGTATTTACGTGGTTGGGGTACCCGCTGGTGGTTCGGGTACCTGCTTGTGGTTCCGTTGAGCCCAGTGATGCCAGTGAGCCCACCGGTTTCGGTTGGTGAAATCGCATGATTCGCAGATTTCCGCGCCAATTTGAATTTCAAATGCTGAAAATCTCAAAATTTTGTGAAAAATTAAAAAAAAAGGTTTTTTCGAATGTTTTCCAGTGCATAGTGAATTTAGAAATAATAATTACCTTTGATTCCCATCAAGAAAAAAATTTTTGAATTTTGCGCCATTTTTGAATTTTAAATGACGAAAAATCAAAATTTTGTCGAAAATTTTAAAAATTTTGTTTCAAATGTTTCTCAGCGCAAAAAGTTGCCCTAGAAACACCAATCAGCTCTGATTCCCATCGAGACAAAAAATTTCGAATTTTGGCGCCAAATTCAAAAATTCGAAATTTTGACAATTTTTAAAGAATTTGGTCGCTTGTCCGGGGCAGAAGTCGGAATTTTTTTTATCATTTTGGTCTGATCTTTTTTTGTTGGATAGCTGAAATGTTGCAGTTTTGCCCTTTTGTTAAGTCCAGCTCCGAGAAAACGCAGGAACACCCTCAAAAAATTGAAAAAGGAAAAAAAAATTTTGCCCTGAAAAATTGGAAAGAAAAAGTTGGGTTAAAAAAAATTTTTCCGAACTCCCCATGAAAAGTTGCCAGACTAAGGTGCAAAAATTTTTTGAAAAAAGTGCCCGGAACACTGAGATCAATTAGCTTTTGCGAAAAAGCTTGTTTTATTGTATATAGGTAAATTTTTGAAATACTTTACCTTTAAACTATCCGTTTGATTCAAATGTATGACTCGCACAGCTTACAGTTAAGATTTTTATATAAATTTAATGCAAAACAACCATGTTGATTATTGCTGAATTGTGCTGAATTTGCTCTCGTAAATCAATTGGGTAGGGAAAAGGTTTATCGAGAAGGCGGGCTCGATTCAAATTGAGTGATTATGCCCAAGATTATAATCTTATGATTTACAGGATACGATGGAGTGGCACAAGCTGTAGAAAAACTTAACCAAGGAGTGAACATGTATTCTCAAATAAAAGAGCAAGATGTCGTTGAAGAGATGGGTCGTATCGAACGAGAGCAGCTTCGTCAAGCTCAGCAAGATGAGTACAACATATCTTTGGCAATCGACCGCACTAAGCAGCAGCAACTGGCTCTACAACGTCAGTATGAAAGGTTATTTCTATTTTATTCCCTGCTTCTTGACCTGATATATAGACCTATATAAGAGATGTTCGCCAAAGTCGGTGTAGTGTGTGTAATTTTAATATTGTCGGCCGACAGCAAGAAAAATGATAAGAAATGGAAATCAGAAAGTATTTCACTTTTGGTTTTAGGATTTTCACACTGTAAAAAAATTCACGGACTTATTACACCAATTTTTCTCTAATCTTCCGTATAACATGCCCCTCGGCTCGGTTCTAAGGAGATATATTGAATAGAAGTCAAACCTTTTTGAGTTGTCTAATAAGTCTTAAGTTAAGAAGACTTAGTCATTTGATACTTTGATGGTTTTCAAAACTTATAATCCTACTAAATTTAGCGAAAATTCTTTCATGGGTTATATAATTCAAATATCAGAAATAAAAATTAGAATGTAAAACCCATCAAACAACTTAGCTTCGTAAAATCTTATAAAATTTCTGTTTTGCGACCTAACAAAATAGTTTGATAAACTTTTAATAAAAAAATTTGAAACCCATTAGGGAACATCCATAAATTATGTCAGACTGACAGGGGGTTGGGGGGTTCCCATGCCAATCTGACAAGGGGTTGGGGGGTAGAAGACCTTTTTTCTGACAGGAATGTCAGATTTTTCCGTAAATTTTTCGCTAAATATTTTAAGAATTTAAGCTAGATTTCTAAAATTTTAAATTATTTTTCATATAAAAAATATATACATATAGATAGATATATTTTAATACATAGATTTGAAAATAAATATTGAATTTTCCCATCATGGCTCATATTTCAAGTCATATTAAAACTCATTAAAACTCATATTAAAAGCAATATTTTTTACAAGGGACCACAGGCTCCTATCGGCTCCTCTATAGTATTTGAAATTTCAATGAGGGGCGGGGGTGGGTCAAGCCCATTCTGACATATTCTGACAGGGGGGTGGGGGTTCCCAAAAACGGCCTGTCAGTCTGACATAATTTATGGATGTTCCCTTAAGCTGTCAAACGACAATGTCTTGTTAATGCAATACTTCTTAGACAACCCAGTACCGTAAAACATCTACTAGTAGCCCTCCACTCTGATTCATAATCAGGCCCTTTTCAGCCAGAATACCGTATATCCTCTAATAATCGGCCCCCTGTAATAATCGGCCCCCTTCTAATAAACGGCCCCTTCTATTAAACGGTCCCCTCTATTAAACTGCCCCAAAAGAATAATTAAGAATAAAAGAATAATTAACAAAAAAAACAAGAAATAGACCAACAGAAAAAAATAGTACCTTGAAACGGTAGATATTTTCTTAACTTTATCGAGCTCTACATATTATTGAATTTTCCAATGTTAAAATTTTCAATGTAAATAGCTTTCCCCCTTTTAAAGTTTCTCCCTTTTTTCAACTTTATACCCCCTGTAATAAACGGTTCCTCCGACGGGAGTTGAAAAATAAAGGGCCCGGGCCGATTAATCGAGAATATACGGTAAGGGACCATTTATTGATCGCATTTCAATAATACCGTATTCCCTCTAATAAGCGCCCACCCCTAACTTTGAGGACTTATATCTCAGCTCATAGAAAAAATTTAGCAAAGCTGTTTATTGCATTTTTTAACTAGAATAAGCGCCCATGGGTTCTTTTTAGAGGAAATACAGTAATCAAACCAACTACTTCACCTTTTTAATATTAACATAAAACTTCAGCTTTTGACTAAAAATTACATCGTGCAAAAATGGGTTAATGATCGATTTTTCAAAAAAAAACCTTGACCCTTAAAAATTTTCTTCGAAATATCTTGAGAGGTCAAGAAGGGCCAAGAAAATTTTTGAAGGTCGAAAATTTTAAACGGGCGAGTTGCAGGATTTGAGGCTCAATTAAATCTTAAGGGTAAATGATCCTGACCCGGCTGACCATACGGGCAGTCATTAAAAATAATTAGAGATTTTTTTCAACTTCAGTTTACATTCGCGAAAACTTTTTATGATAATGCTCGTTTTAGCGAAAATAAGGTGCACGACGACGAAAAGACAGAGCAAAAGTTGATCACTCAGGCCATGCTTGCATCTACTCTTCCAAGTGAACCTGCTGCTGCAGATCCAGATATTATTACTATTCGCTTGCGACTGCCTGCAAACCAACACAAGTTGCGTCGTTTTCGAATGAATGAGCCTGTCAACTGGCTGCTGAATTTTGTTGCGTCTATTGGCTACGATCCTCAAGAATATCAGGTCTGGACGTCGGATATGCCCAAGAAAGATGTTAGTTGACTGTTTACTTCTTGATTACTCAACTTAAAATACTGATTTGTAGGTGTCGATGCTTGATCTTACCAAGTCCTTCGAAGAGCTCAACTGGCAACTTCGAGAACAAATCACTGTTGCTGAAAAATGTTTTTAATGGTGATGCCCAAATTTTGTCACTTATGCCGTTGGGCGCCCCCCTCTATTTTGTCATTTATGAACAAACTGTATATTTTTATTTGTATTCAACAGGGTACAGTTCAGCAACATGGGACCATAAATAAAACATTACATCAGGACCCTTAAACTTCTTCTTCCAAACATATTCAGAAATATAATAGAGGAGCAGCTCTCTCTTGGTACCGAATTCCCTCTTGTGCCTTGTCTTGAACTTTTGCCATTCTGATTCTATTCTTTGAGTGTTTGCACCAGTTTCGGGATCAACGAAGTTCTGGGAATGATTTACTGTGTAGTGCTGATACCCTTCTGGCAACTATCCAAAATAGAGGGAGGGGGTCCCCAACGGCATAAGTGCCCAAATTTTTTATGGATGTTCTTATTTATATATCTTATTTAAATTTTTCGTTGGAAATTGAAATTCTTCGAAGCAAAAACCAGGGACGCGAAGCGGTCAAGTGTGGATAGCGGTTCTTATTACACTCGAAGCAAAAACCAGGGACGCGAAGCGGTCAAGTGTGGATAGCGGTTCTTATTACACTAGAAGCAAAAACCAGGGACGCGAAGCGGTCAAGTGTGGATAGGGGTTCTTATTACACTCGAAGCAAAAACCAGGGACGCGAAGCGGTCAAGTGTGGATACAATCTTCTATTCCTTGCTCTCTCTTTCTTGGTAATTCGAAGCCCAAGTGTGGATAGCGGTTCTTATTACACTCGAAGCAAAAACCAGGGACGCGAAGCGGTCAAAGTGTGATGCGGTTCTTATTACACTCGAAGCAAAAACCAGGGACGCGAAGCGGTCAAGTGGATACAATCTTCTATTCCTTGCTCTCTTTCTTGGTAATTCGAAGCCCAAGTGTGGATAGCGGTTCTTATTACACTCGAAGCAAAAACCAGGGACGCGAAGCGATCAAGTGTGGATACAATCTTCTATTCCTTGCTCTCTCTTTCTTGGTAATTCGAAGCCCAAGTGTGGATAGCGGTTCTTATTACACTCGAAGCAAAAACCAGGGACGCGAAGCGGTCAAGTGTGGATACAATCTTCTATTCCTTGCTCTCTCTTTCTTGGTAATTCGAAGCCCAAGTGTGGATAGAGGTTCTTACTACACTCGAACCAAAAAAACAGAGAATTCTTTGACTTTTATGTAGCTGAATCGAAGCCCTGGTTATTTAATAGATAAAAAATGTAATTATTATTATCCTTTCAGTTAAAACAGCAAATTTTGTTGTTTCAATAAATTAGTAATCTTCGGGATCGCTCTCTTTTTGGTCGGGTTTTCACGACAGAAATTATCTTTAGTTTTACATATTTATAGTGTGTTTAAAAAAAGCTGGCCACTCTTTTTTAACTATCGATATCTTGCTTCCAGCCAGTTGTTTTCTTTTTATTCTTAGTGTACGAACACCATATTGTTGCCTTTTAAATGTCTTCGATTCTTATAGTGTTAGTATTTATTTTTCAAATTTTACTGTCCACTGGAAGTGACCACGACATTGAATCTAAATCCTACAAATATTTAGCTCAGGCTAATATTGATCCAAACAAAGTACAAATTTTTTTGGCTCTGGTTAAGAATCGGTCCTATTTTTTGCCTTGGTCCCCCCTGTTGTTTTTTTCGAAATTTTTTATTTTTTGTGTGTTAGTTGGTTTATGTCATCATATGCTTTAGACTTCAGAAATATGGTTCGCTCAAAACTTGTTCAAGATTTGGATGCGCAAGATTTACGAATAGTTATTTGCTTGAATGTGTTATTCGTCATTTTCTGCAAGAAAAATGTTCGAAAAAACAACAGGGGGACCAAGGCAAAAAATGGGACCGCTTCTTAACTAGAGCCTATTTTTTAATTTGAGGTTTTTTCTAAGTTCTGTGTATACAAAAAACAATTAATTTCTCATTTTTATAACTATTCAACAAAAAGGGTACCATCCGTCCTTTTGTTTTTAAAATTTTCGTCAAAATCTTATTTTTTTTGCTTTGCAATTGCAATAAACACTGAATAAAATGATTTTTGCCTTCAAAACTGGTCAGAACGTTTTTTTCTTACCCAAATGTCTGTTCTAGATTTTTGAGATGGCAGCCCTGCTAATGATTGATGCTTTCTGTTGCTTTTCCGGCTTTTAGGGCAGGCGTACTCAAACAGTACGTACTCAACATTTTTGCCGAATTAAGAACGAGTAAAAATACCTGTTTGAGTCCCTAACGTAGGCTGGTCTCTCAGCAAAACGACAAGGGAGAAGAGCTCAAAAATCGGTACTCCTTATATGATAGGGCTGATAAACGTAAGTAAAGAGTGCTAGAACATTTTTTCCGGTTTAAAAGATGATCCGACGGCACAATCCATCCGATTCTTAAAAATATTCTAGGTTGCGGAAAGGCGTTTGGCCTTTTTTTCAAAAACTTTTAAATTTTAACTTTATGCCTGAGAACGTTATGATGATTGTACGTCTCGATTTTCGGATACTTAAACAGCAAGATTTAGCTAAAATTCATGGCTACTGAACTTGAAAAGCCTGAGTACAAGCCTTTAAAAAGTGAGAAAAACATGACTGAGTCCGTCTTGACATACGCTAGCCTACCATGGCCTAGCCTAGAAAAGGTTTTAATGAAATGTTCAAAAACAAAACAAATTCGAAATGGCAGGGGAATTTTAACTTTAAAATTTTAGTTAAAAAAACGTGAAATGTCTTTCTATCTTTGAATCCGCCACTAACTCGAATCCGCAACCTAAAAATATGTTTTAAACACGTTTCGGGGCATAAAACAGCAAAAATGGGCATTTTCGGGAATTGGGTTTATTGTGTAGTTAAGCCTGAAAAATTTTGTTTTGCAGGTTATCCTTCTAATTATCAGTTATGAACCAGTCATTTCTGAATTTACTTCCACTTTCAAACATGGAGACGGAAAGATCATTATGATCAAATCTATTGACAAAATTATGCAATTCTTGCTGAACCATCAGCAGCAAATAGATGAAGTGCAATTTGTGGAAGTTTTATTTACAGCTACACTCATTCAATCTATTCGACAAATTAGTCCAGTAGTTTTGAGTAGATTGGTCAAATTCATCAGATGTGATTTCCGTGAGCTGTTGGCAGTCCAGTTTTGGGAGCTGTTCAACGTGATAATTAAGCCTGAAAGTTTGGCATTGGTTGATAATTTTGGAGTGAGCAATGAGAGGATCGGCACATTGATGAATATGTCTTCACTATTTGATGGATCACTTACTTTGATTCGTGAAGAGGGAGACGGAGACCTTCTTCAACTCGACCCTGAACTTATTTACACTTTCTGCAGAGAAAAGGGGCAACAGTTGATTATTGAAGAGCCTTTTATAAAGGGTGAAGGTCAATTTTTGCTCGACATGTTTTTGCAGGTGGATTAGCTTTCTGACTCTATTGGGTACAGTCAACCCTCGTTAATCCGCCACCCCTAGGGACCGGCCTCAGGGTGGCGGATTAACGAGGTGGCGGATTAACGAGGTGCGATTACCCTACCTTTACTTAACTTTAGCTTTTTTGGGACCGGCCCTAGGGTGGCGGATTAACGAGGGTGGCGGATTATCGAGGTGGCGGATTAACGAGGGTTGACTGTAATTATTTTGGGCACTGATTCTAATGAATACTGATTTTTTGAAATGGTTCTTATTGTTTTTAAGATTAGTGCTTAGGTGCAGAGTTAACTAGCGGGTGAGTCAAAAGTCCTTGGTAGATTTTTTTCTGCTGGCCATATCTCCAGTCAAAGGCCTGTATTGCGGCCAATGGTGTTCATTTTGATGAGTAAAATAAAAAGTGAATATGCAGACTTGTAGAGAATTTCTCTGTCTACAAAACCTATTATTTGGAATTTTTACTAATATACTAAAATTATACTAAATTATACCCTTTATACTAAAATGTCTTCGTGAATCCGAATTCGTTAAGATCTGATCAAAATAGTTTTCATGGGTTGAGATATTGCTATTTAGAGTATATCAGAGAGAAATTTCCACCACTTACCTACTTTAATGGATATCTTCTAAATTATTTAGATCAGATCCAACGGATTCGGATTCAAGAAGGCATTTTAGTACATGGATTTTATTACACGGGGTGTTAAACGATCGGCATGGCGAGGTTTGCGAATAAACATTTGCTGAAGATTATTCGCAGACGTAACATTTGCGTTTAGATTATTGTGGACCTACATTTGTGGACGAACATTTGCAGAAGGGTATTTGCGAACATAAAATTTTCGTAGACGACTCTGCAGACCGTCATTAGCGGAAGGACATTTGCAGAACGTCCTATAGGTAACGACATTTGAGGAGACACGTTAGAGGACATTTGAGCAGGACATATCCGCAGACATGACATTTGCGCAGGACAGTTCCGCAAATGTCGTTTCCGCAAAAGTCGCACCGCAAATGTCGGTCTGCAAATACGTTCCGTAAAAGTCTCTTGCCGCAAATCTAGGTCCGCAAAAGTTGTATTCGAACATTTTTATCCGCGAACCTTGCCATGCCGAACGATCACCTAAGAACAAAAACAACCTTTTACAACAAATTTTAATAGGGCTAAGCCTAAGCACAGACTAAAAACAGAAAAGAAGGAACAAAGGCATAAAATTTAAGTAAGATATTCACAGCAGAAGTATTAGTTTTTCTATCACACTAAAATTTATTCTCGAAATTTTAAAGACTCCACTTTTGTCTAAATGTTTTAATTTATCATTTTTTGTATTGAATATTGAAAATTGTGAAATGTTTAACCCAAAATTTTACTCAAACTTTAAAATTTGAACTCTTAATTTTGTGATTAGACAATTTGTTTTATCGTCTATAAAACTTAAAATAATTTAGCGTTTCGTGCACGACTTAAAACCAAAAGTGGGAGGCAGTGATTCTTATCATGTGATCACAATAATCGGCATGAAAGAAGTAGCAGGAGAGGCTTTAATGTACAACTTGAAGACCAATGAAGTGATGGTCATCGAACCAGTCAAGATAAATAAGCTCAACAATGCTGTCGTCTACCGTTACCATAGGTCACAGAAACCACCACAGCCTCTCAACATTAAGTGATTAGAGGCGAAAATATTTTTTAAATAATAAGATTGTCACAGATTATTTTGTGGTAATAAAAAACTGCTAGTCTAGATTACATTCGCTTCGCGATAATATTAAAAAAGGCAAAAGTGCTACGTTTTAACTATTTTGGAAGGAGGGCTATTTTAGAGGAAATACGGTATTTCACACGTCCTAGCTTCTGAAACATGCAGAATACGTGTTTTTAGGGCCCGGAAAAGAAATTTTTGAAAAAAATTTTGACCAAAATTTTACTTTTTGCCTTACGGGACCAAATTAATTCGCTTGCAGTTTCGAATCCCCCCACGCACAGCGCTTATTTTAGTGTCCAATAAATTTTATTGTCCAATAAATTGTGTCTTTTTTGTACTTCAATCTTAGCAGAGATATTTTTGCTAATGACTTGAACCAAAACGCTCCCACGCACATCTGGTCAAGCTAGGGAAAAACATACATAAGACATACAAAACTCATACAAAATTCATAAAGAAGTTTTGTATCCTTTAAGTTAACTATATTTTTGTTTGTAATTTTTATTTTTTGAGCAGCATGGGTTATGAACCCGAAAAAGTAGGTTGCTTTTGTTGATTTTAAATAAAAAATATCCACACTATACAATATTTTATGAAATCAGTTTATTGCAAAATAATAAAAATGTTTTTGGCTTACAACACCCGAGATTCCCAGGACGTCTCCGATCCAAGTACTAGTCGAGCCCAACGTTGCTTGACATTGCCAGATCGGACGGGATGGCGTACTTTCAACGTGGTATGGTCGTAAGCGAGGAGAAGGGAGGAAGACTGAGACATATATTCTCTTCTATGCTCTATTTCTGTGTCTACTTCTCATCGAATAACTAGGCGGCGCACACCATTTCTTCATTGCATTGCACTTTAGAGAAAAAGGTGTTCCAAGCTAACTTTTTTGGTTTAATTACCCAAATTTGAGGTACTTGAATGTTTCCGCCCAAATAAGCGGTGGAATTGGCAAATTTTGGAAAGCATTGTCCTTAGAGGCAGTGCATATATTTTTTCAAATAACCAAAACATATTCCTATCATAGCTCGACTCTAATGGAGATAGAAAGTCAAATGTCGAAGTTGGAGGTTGGAAGTTGTGAGTCGGTATTTTCTGACTTAGTCTCTTTTGGTTTGCATCAAAAGTACCGGTCCCGGGTATGGTTGAGCAAAAAATACTGGTTTCGGAGATGGAATTTAGGCTGAATAATACAGTAGCGAGCAAAAAAAATGCATCAAAGAAAAAATTAACGTTTTTTTGTTTAAAAGCAATTTTCTGGCGCAATTTCATGATTCTAACCAAAAATGAACACGAGCATTTCTGTAGCATTTTTAACGCTCTTTTGAATGGTATGCAGCTTTCATTGAAGACGTTTTAAATTTTATGGAAAAATAGGCGATTGATTTACATATTCCTATCAAAGCTCGGCTCCAATGGAGATAGAAAGTCAAATGTCGAAGGCGGAGGTTGGAAGTTGTGAGTCGATAGTTCGTTGCTAAATTTTCGGATTTTATTGGTTATCCGTCCACAAGTGAGTCTTTCTCTTAGTTGAATGGAACGCATTTTATTTGCGCAGGATACCGCATAAAAAATTGTGGCGCACATTTTACATTCATAGAGTTAGAGGTGCGCGCAGTAGCTCACCCTAGAAATTAATCCGAGAAAAAGAGTCATGTTGTAATATGTGTTCCACAACCATTTTGAAATGGCATGGATTTTTAATTTTTGAAAACGTGGACGGATAACCCATAAGACCAAATTTTTATTTTTCCTGTCCAAATATTGCAGACTCATTTTTTCCGTGAAAAATATCTGGAGAATAGAAATAATCTTTTTATTATTCAAAGTTAGGTTATTTTGATTATAGAATTGGGAGGAATAATTCGATTGTTATTGCAAAACAATTGGTTGACATACAGTCGACTCTTGATTTAAAGAAGCATGCCCGTGCGTTACACGGTGAAATTTACCTGTCATCTGTTAGAAAATTTGTATTGATTTGTCATTAATTTTGAGTAAGTTTGTTTTTCGCCTAATCGAAACTCCTGATGTGGATTTTTAAATACGTCTATTTTAAAGTTAGACCCACGTCGAATGCCTTGTAACCAACTTTGTACACACATCAATATGAGCACCACATGTATATTTTCCGGGGTACGAAACTAATCGAAAACTGAGGTTCATAATAAATATTGGATGAATAATAAAATCAAATGTGATCAAATACGCCTAGGGTCAAATAGCAAACGTCACTTTTATACGAGATGAGTTATCGACCGTAACAAGCGAGCAGAAGAAACAGACAAAATAAACGTTTTCCTATTTTTAGGCAGCTTCCATCTTGACCTTGTAAATCTTGGTGGCGATCTTTTGCTCCTCAACCTGAAAGGCACGAATGATTCTCTGACGCACAGCGGCTCCGCTCAGACATATACCATGGGCACGCGAAACTGTTTTCTTTCGCTTCGTAAACTACGAGAATTCTCGAGGACGCGACGAATGAATCTGTAATGCAAAGACTAATTGAAATAAAGCGTCACTTACCCCATGGAGGCGAAACCCGGTATCTCCACAGTTAGGAACCTTGCCGATCTTCTTGTGATACAGTCGACCCTCGATAGTAGATACCCCCCTCGGGACCGGGCTAGGAGTATCTACTATCGAGGGGTATCTATTATCGGGGGTATCTACTATCAAGAGGCAGACAACCAAATTTTGGGTCAGAAATATCCATTATCGAGGGTAAAGTGGGAAAGGTGTAAACGCTAACCAAACAGTAATACTTTATTCAACTAACAAAGAATAACAACTTCGATCAAACAACAATCAGGTTAGCGGTTTGAAGAAATCATTGAGAGAGCTCTACTTCTTTTTCTTTTGACCATCCTGCCAGAAAGCTTAGAGGATTCCGTACTTTAAAAAGCCAGAAAGCCAAAACGTTTTGTATTTGAATTGTTGAGAAATAATATTGTCGTAAGCATCCAGAACAAAAGCATAAAGTAACAGTGTAATAAATCTCGAATGAATAAACAAATTAAAATAATATCGCGAGATTTCGAGCCAAACATAAGCGCCAATTAAAAAAATAGGCAAATCTGAACAAATAATTTCCAAAATTACATTTTGAAAAAGAAATGGCTTTCCATTTAGACTTGAGTGTCAGAGGTATCTGTTATCGAGGGCAAAATAAAGGTCAGTGTAAGAGTCAGAGGGTATCTATTATCGAGGGCATCTATTATCAAGGTATCTACTATCAGGGTATGATTTGCCTTATTTAAACTAAAACCAACCAAATATGTGCTAAGGGTATCTACTATCGGGGGTATGATTTGCCTTATTTAAACTAAAACCAACCAAATGTGCTAAAGTATCTACTATCGGGGGTATGATTTGCCTTATTTAAACTAAACCAACCAAATATGTGCTAAGGGTATCTACTATCGAGGGTATGATTTGCCTTATTTAAACTAAAACCAACCAAATATGTGCTAAGGGTATCTACTATCGAGGGGTATGATTTGCCTTATTTAAACTAAACCAACCAAATATGTGCTAAGGGTATCTACTATCGAGGGGTATGATTTGCCTTATTTAAACTAAAACCAACCAAATATGTGCTAAGGGTATCTACTATCGGGGTATGATTTGCCTTATTTAAACTAAAACCAACCAAATATGTGCTAAGGGTATCTACTATCGGGGTATGATTTGCCTTATTTAAACTAAACCAACCAAATATGTGCTAAGGGTATCTACTATCGAGGGTATGATTTGCCTTATTTAAACTAAAACCAACCAAATATGTGCTAAGGGTATCTACTATCGAGGGTATGATTTGCCTATTTAAACTAAAACCAACCAAATATGTGCTAAGGGTATCTACTATCGAGGGGTATGATTTGCCTTATTTAAACTAAAACCAACCAAATATGTGCTAAGGTATCTACTATCGAGGGTATGATTTGCCTTATTTAAACTAAAACCAACAAATATGTGCTAAGGGTATCTACTATCGAGAGGTATGATTTGCCTTATTTAAACTAAACCAACCAAATATGTGCTAAGAATTATCTACTATCGAGGGTATGATTTGCCTTATTTAAACTAAACCAACCAAATATGTGCTAAGGGTATCTACTATCGGAGTATGATTTGCCTTATTTAAACTAAACCAACCAAATATGTGCTAAGGGTATCTACTATCGAGGGTATGATTTGCCTTATTTAAACTAAACCAACCAAATATGTGCTAAGGGTATCTACTATCGAGGTATGATTTGCCTTATTTAAACTAAAACCAACCAAATATGTGCTAAGGGTATCTACTATCGAGGGTATGATTTGCCTTATTTAAACTAAACCAACCAAATATGTGCTAAGAATATATCTACTATCGAGGGTATGATTTGCCTTATTTAAACTAAACCAACCAAATATGTGCTAAAAATTTATCTACTATCGAATTTATGATTTGCCTTATTTAAACTAAACCAACCAAATATGTGCTAAGGGTATCTACTATCGAGGGTATGATTTGCCTTATTTAAACTAAACCAACCAAATATGTGCTAAGGGTATCTACTATCGAGGGTATGATTTGCCTTATTTAAACTAAACCAACCAAATATGTGCTAAGGGTATCTACTATCGAGGGGTATGATTTGCCTTATTTAAACTAAACCAACCAAATATGTGCTAAGGGTATCTACTATCGAGGGTATGATTTGCCTTATTTAAACTAAACCAACCAAATATGTGCTAAGGGTATCTACTATCGAGGGTATGATTTGCCTTATTTAAACTAAACCAACCAAATATGTGCTAAGAATTATCTACTATCGAGGGGTATGATTTGCCTTATTTAAACTAAACCAACCAAATATGTGCTAAGGGTATCTACTATCGAGGGGTATGATTTGCCTTATTTAAACTAAACCAACCAAATATGTGCTAAGGGTATCTACTATCGAGGGTATGATTTGCCTTATTTAAACTAAACCAACCAAATATGTGCTAAGTATCTACTATCGAGGGTATGATTTGCCTTATTTAAACTAAACCAACCAAATATGTGCTAAGGGTATCTACTATCGAGGGGTATGATTTGCCTTATTTAAACTAAACCAACCAAATATGTGCTAAGGGTATCTACTATCGAGGGTATGATTTGCCTTATTTAAACTAAAACCAACCAAATATGTGCTAAGGGTATCTACTATCAGGGGTATGATTTGCCTTATTTAAACTAAACCAACCAAATATGTGCTAAGGGTATCTACTATCGAGGGTATGATTTGCCTTATTTAAACTAAAACCAACCAAATATGTGCTAAGGATATCTACTATCGGGGTATGATTTGCCTTATTTAAACTAAACCAACCAAATATGTGCTAAGGGTATCTACTATCGAGGGGTATCTATTATCGGGGGTATCTACTATCGAGGGTCGACTGTAGAGCACCACATTTATTCCCCCGGGCATCTTCGAAATCTTGGTCTTATTCGACTTCGTGCTGCAGCACAGCCGGCGACGACAAGTCCCGCGTTGCACCATTTCTTTAGCCAAAATCGATCATCCTAAAAATAAACCAGGTTGGCACTAAAGTAGCTATGAGCTATGCGAGCAGAATAATAAAATTTTCAAAACAATTGCGCAGCACACGCCTGTTATAGGACAGCACTTACAATGACAATGAAAATTTGAATTTGAAATTTTTTGGTCTCACGCATTGAAGTGGTCCCCGCCTTTTGGAAATTCAAATTTCACCGTGTAACGCACGGGCATGCTCCTTTCTCTATTCAACGGTAGTGGGACGTTTCGCAAATTTATACATTTGGATATTTTTGCGAAATGTTTCGCAAATTTATCCATCATACTATTTTTCTTATTATTTGGCGCCAATTTGAATGTTTCATGGCGTTCTTACCATACTAGCTTCTTACCATTCGTTTATTCTGGTCAATTTGTTCATTTCTGTTTGTCAGAGCATGTTTGTTACTATTAGGTTGATCCAAAAGTTCTTGGGCACCTTGAAAAAATTTATTTTCGATTTTTTATTAACGTGTTAATATTTCAGCATGATGTTTATCATTCCAATGTTTGCAGATCTAATTCAGAGGAGATATCACTCGAAGTCACATCAACAAAACAGCTCTCCAAAATCTTTATTCAACAAAATAATCTCCCTCAACATCAACAACATTTTGCCATCTTTCAGGCAATCTCCCAATACCTTTAACAAAGAATCTAATCGCAAATTCTCTTAGTAGCCTCTCGTTCTGAGTGCCCTTCATGAAACAAAAACAGCAGAATGTGGCGTAAATGATCGTCTGTCATCTAAAAAAGACAGATGAGATGAAACGACGAAAAAGAAGCGAATAAAAAATCGAAAATAAATTTTTTCAAGGTGCCCAAGAACTTTTGGATCAACCTAATATTTTAATTAGATGTCAACGAAAGAGGAAAACTATGCGCCAAGGGTTTTGGTTGGTCAAACGAAGATGGCAAATTATGTTGTTATTGTTGTTGTTTATATTTCGTTGAAATAAATTATTTTTTGATTGTTATTTTTTGATTGAGTAGAGTAATTATTTTTTGTTTGATCATCAACATTTAATTTTAACATTAGCTTTTAAAAAGCGAAAAAAACAGCGAAATAAAACAAAAAAAAAGATTACAAACAAATTGGCGCCAAATAATAAGAAAAACAGTATGATGGATAAATTTGCGAAACGTTTCGCAAAAATATCCAAATGGATATTTTGCGAAACGCCTCGGCACCTATTTAACGACACCTTTGATTTAACGACATTTTCAAAACGATTTGGTTGGTCTTAGTCAAATTTGATAGAAACTGACCCTCTAACGCTTATATTTTAAATTTTGTCACCATCGTGTATTACTTTCAGTATGATATGATTTCCACTAGAACTTAAAAAGCAAAAAATTTTTGAACTCCAACATCTAGAAACTGACAGAAATGTGACAAATTTAAGACGAAAAAATTTTGACAACTTTCGATATTAGTTGATATATTCTAACATGCTTGATACTTTTCTCAAAAATGCTTAATAAATTGTTCAATTTAATTGATAACTCTATGGCCTTGGAAAAAAGAGCTCAATATACACTAACAAGCTTATTGGTTAACCGACACCGACTATAGCGATTATTTCAGTGTAAGAAAATTTTACTATAAGAATACCCTAAAGCTAATCAAAAAGAGTGCCGTTATATTGAGTGATGACTGCCCTCACTGATTTGGTTATGTGTTTGAATAAATTCTTAATTTGTTGATGAATGACTAGAATATTTATGAAAAAACTCGATTTAACGACAATTATGTTCCAAGCTAATTTTTTTGGTTTAATTACCAATATTTGAGGTACAAATAAGCGTTAGAATTAGCAAATTTTAAAAAGCATTGCTCTTTTTTAACTTGATTTTTGACTTAAGGACCTTCGACCCTCGCCAAATTACCTTTTTTTCAAAAAGTGGTTTACAGATTCGGATTCTACGTGAAACTGTGCACGAGAATGTGCCGGTCACACAGTCAGGGCTTTTCATGTAAATATTTTTCATTTTGGATCGATTGACCTCCGATAACCCATGATAACCAATAACCAAAAGCAGTAAGAGATGATTTTAAAATAAAAAAAGATGACAAGAAAAAATGATTTTTGAAGGTTTGAAAATAGATTTCTGAATTGAAGAGAGTTGAACGCTGCCTGGAGGATGATATTGGAAGTAATATTGGAGTGTGAAATTCTCCTTGTGCCACCGAAATCGACAACAAGAAAGCTTTAGTGATTTTGGTGATATATTTTCTGTTCAAGCTATCTGCAAGACAGAAAGCTAGAACGCGAAGATGTGGTTGTCAGGATGCAAAAGGAAAAGATGGTGATCAGCAGAGAAAATTTTTTCTTTCCACCTTACAGAAAACTCGTGCATCAATCAGTCCACAAATAAAATTCAGCAGTTGTGTGGTTGATTTTTCCGCCTTCTATATATATACGCTTTTTGTCAGCTCAAAAACAGTATTTGCAGCTAAATTTGTTCATTCTTGCTTTTGTCTTTGAAAATGAGGTCCCTAGTTAGGCGATAGACTTGTTTGCGATTAAAAATATTTTAATTAGTAGCTATTATTTTACAGATGTTAATAAAATTGAATCCAATCCTCGTGCAAAATTCATAACTAATGGTCCAAAAGTTCCCGAAAGACTTTTGACTCCTTATGAATGTCGAAATTAATTTCGCAAAAGTACAGGGTTTTTATTGGCTGTAGGAAGTTTCGTAACGATACAATTTCGTAACAGCGAATTTTCGTAAAAAAGTCTTTCGCAAAAGCAAATTATCGAAATTTTTTCAATGTTAATCATGAATCACTTTTTGTCTATTGGGTTGATTCATAATTAATGCGGATTTTTGTTGCCTTATGATTCTTTTGATCTATTTCTTCATTAAATTTGCTTTTTTGTTTTAAAGTATGCCCTCGCTTAGTTAAGAAGAATGCGCGTCGAAAACCACCTTCACATTCGCCATATCATGCTCTACCACTTGAGAAAGGATGGAGGGCAGCGCAGTCTTGTCGAACTGTTTGGCGAAGAGGCGATCAGTCAAAGTCAGGTGGAAAAATTTAGGAAGCTTGATCCAAAGTCAGATGGGCGACCTCTCTTTCTCATCTTGCAAGCTTAATCACCGGTTTGAAACGCTTGAACCATCTTTCCACCTGACTTTGACTGATCGCCTCTTCGCCAAACAGTTCGACAAGACACGCTGCCCTCCATCCTTCTCGAAGTGGTAGAGTGATATGGCGAATGTGAAGGTGGTTTTCGACGCGCATTCTTCTTAACTAAAAGCGAGGGCATACTTTAAAACAAAAAAGCAAATTTAAAGAAGAAATAGATCAAAAGAATCATAAGGCAGCAAAAATCCGCATTAATTATAAATCAACCCAATATTAAAAATGCTCATTAAAAAGCAAGAAATGCGAAAAAAAAGAGAAGTTCATTCGGTTTTTTAAAGAACTTTCAGTGTTTTTTCTATAAACTAAATAATACATATTTTAAAAGTTGGCTACTTTTTTGTAGCTAATAATCTCAGCCACACCGTGAGTGGTCAACTTGTGTGCAAACCTATAGAAATAACGTACAAAACTTTTTTTTGAAAAAATGCACAAATTTTTCAGACGACCTAATACATAATTTTGTATTCCTGCATCTCTTTTTTCAAATGGTTTAGAAAATTTAGCAGGAATATTTCGGGAAAGTCAACATTTGGGCATAAACACTTGTAAAGTCATTTTGAAAACTTGACAAGCATTTTTATCACCTTATAGGGGCATGCTCACCTGTTCAAAATTTTTCCCTGCCAATTCGAATTTTTCCTAATCATTGAACTTCTGTACGGATTTGAATGTTCCAAATTTCGAAAAAGATTAAAATAACTATTAATTCGAATCAAAAATTAGCTCAAATAAGAAAACAAAATGTTTTGTCAGACGTGATTAAGAAAGCTCAAACAACTTTCGACTAAAAAGTGTTCTTTTAGTTTGAAAATGCGCCTTATCTTTGCTATTATATTTTTGACGATAATTCGACAAGTCATTGGAAAAACTGCATCAGGTGGTGAATTTATTAAAATAACCAATGTGACCGATTTTTGTTTTATTGAATTCTAGCAGCGTTCGAACCACAGCTCTCAAGCTATGAAAATACACTCACGCCATCTGCTGGACATATATCAGGCAATCACGAAGGTTAGATTATTTAGTCTTTTTATTAGGTTGTTCAATAAGTTCTAACATATTTGGAGAATGAAATTTATCAATTAGATACGATTTCGTGTGGCACTCTGCTATCTCTGACTATATTCTGAGTGTTTTTTTGAGCCCACATATTCTTTTACCATTTACAAGTATTTGATAAAAAAAACTAATTAAAGGGAAAAAACTTGGGACTCCATTTGTTTTTATCTCAAAATACAACTATTAAAACGGTTTCTGTTGAAAAAACATGGGAAGAAAGCCAAAAAACAAATACCTATTTTTTAATAATTTGGCTTAAAAGTAGTCACCTGATAGCAGTGTTATTTTGATATCAGAAAATATGATATAGAACTGATATGATATTGATATGATACTGATATCATATGATCTGATGAAGGACACACATCACTATCACATCATCACATTTGGAAAAACCTTTCATATCACATCTATATCATATCACCCTAAAATTTTCAATGATCATCACATCAATATCACATCAAGCAAAAAATCAATTCCTGAATTCCCGCCAAAATTTTGTATGGGTAGTGTTACTCAATTCTAAGTGACTCCTTGTTCACAATCAATAAAGACTCTTATTCCTCTTATTCATATTATGTCTCACCTTTTATGACCACAGGTCTAAAACAGGAATATTGGTTCATCATATCAGCATCACATCAGCCGGAAATTTTCCGATTATTATCACATCAATATCATATCAGTAAGAAAAATTTACTCTGCATCACATCAATATCATATCAGTGAAATAATTTTTTGAGCAATATCATATCAACTAATATCACATCAAGGCTATATCACATCAATATCATATCATCTGCTGAAAAAAAATCTCAAAATAACAGTGCCTGATAGTCTCTTTCCATGCAAATACAGCCCTTATTAACACCTCGAGAACCGTTTAAGACAAATGTATTATCTGGTACTGAATTAAATACTGAACAACTCTGCGAAAACAGATTTGGCGTGTCTCGAGTCCGAAATTTGACAAACATTTTCTTAAAATCTTAGTCACAAAATGGGTGTTGATTTTAGAACGACTAGTTGACTTATTTATTCTGATCATTTTTATTAAGTTTAATCTTGTTAATTTTTCATGATTTCGACGAGATCTTTTTTTTTAAATCACTATCATATTTATTTTTGTGTGTTAATTTGTGGGTGTTTGAATAAAATATTTTCTGCAAACTAGGTGTCGTTCGATTACCTAAATCAGCTTTCCAACAAAAAATTATGAAAAATAAAAAAGTTATGGATAGAAAAAATTGGGATAAATACAATAAAAAAACAGAATTCAAATTTTGGAATTCAGTTAAGAAACTTTTTTTAAAAATCATACTGAGGACCCAGGCTGATTAACTGGTTTGTTTGGCAGCATAGAGTAAAAAAACATTTTCAGTCGCTACAAAATTGCACAATGATGACAATAATAAAACGATGCTCACCGAAATAGAAGAGCAAAATGAACTCAAATCACAACTATCGAAAAAGCCAGATATTCTCAGACAATTATTCAGTGGAGATGAAAAAATGTCAAGCAAAAATCATTCACAACTTTTCGACGAATTCATCAAAGCGATTACCCAACAAGCAACGTATTTTAGCGAAATGTTTGAAAAAAACTCCAATAAGCTGCTTAATTTTGTTCAATTTTTAAAGAAAATGTTGCTCAAGCATCTTGCAGCAAAAACTTTAGAAAGTAAGTGAGACTTTAGTTTAGTAAACGTTCATAGCTTGATCTTCCCACAGAAGTGTCTTCACAAAAATCTTATGAGGTTACCAAAACTTCTGCCTCCTTCCCCAAACTTATAGGACCATGTACGTCGCCGGCAATGAAAATTTGGCAATTTCAAATGCGCGCGGGATACTTTATTACGAAATCATTTTTTTAATCGTTTACTATGTGTTAACCTGGTCAAAAATGATAGAGCAGACACGTAATCGAACCTGAGATCCACAATGATCAGAGAACGCTGCTTAACCACTGAGCTTCCGGAGGGGGAGGGGGTGGTGGATTTGGTGCACTTTAACTTATACGGAGTCTGCGAATTTTTAAGCCAAAACGCTTATCCACTGCGACACCGATGTTGGATTTTCCGAACTGAGTGGCTTTCCAACGTCCCGCTTTAGGTCAATAAGGGGGGATACCAAATCCCAATATTTCAGATGACCTCATTTACTTTTTGCCAAAGTCACTTCTAGGAGCAAAAAGACCACGCAAAGCACGAATCTGACCTTAGAATCAAATTTTGTCAAATAAAAAACTTTCTGAGTTTTTTATGAAACAGTCTAGATTCATTAGCTAAAGTTTAAAACGCATGGTTTTCTGCTTTCCACAATGTATTCGACAGGAACATTTTTTCACTTTGAAAATATCCACAAAAGGACCAAGGCGAAAAAACTAGAGATGATGTCGGGACGGTTTTTACTTACCGGCAAATTGTCCACCCAATGTGCCTTTTGAAAACCCTAGATTCGACTGTAACAAAATTAAACTAAAAGATAACTGACTACAGTTTTTGGTAATTTTCAGTAAAATTGCTTGGTTTATAGAATTTGTTACCGACGAATGGTTAACTAGTTACGCTGAAATCGAAAAAGAAGGAAGAGATTGCCTGATTGAAAAAGTAGGGCAAGTTATTAATAATTATGTAAGCAACAAAAGTAATCCATCACAAGATGAGCTTTACGATGAGATCAAAAAAGGTTGTGAAGAACACTGGCAGCAAATTGACGTGTTTTTCCAAGCAATCATGAATAATGTTGGCCAAGAAAGTGACGGCGCTCGACAAATATTTGCGAATGTATGCATAAGACTTTTAAGGCGAGATGCCTTTTGTAGCGTAACCATTTTTTGTTTAGTTGTTCGAAGATCTGAACAAGGAAGGTAAACAAGGATTCACCCAAGCAAATTATAATTACCAAACCGCATGGCTGAAATCAATCGATAAATACAAGAAGTTGCCTAACGAATTGAGTGACCAGCAAAGCATGGAAAAGGCATACCCAAAGCTGGGCTTTTGGTTCAACGGTAAAATTTTGAGAAAATTGAAGATGAAAACCAATTTTCAGCGGCTTTTCACCTTTCTAGGGTGGGATCTGAGCGATCCAAGTTGTTTTCAGTGTATGAATTCTGAATTCCAGCAAAATTTTGGCCGTTTTGACAATAAATTTTGTCGGATCAGATCGATTTGATCCTTGCCCACACCTGTTTTCATGGTCGTTAAAAGAAAAATGTATTAATGTATCCAGATTTCACCAGCTTCCGCTGCTCCACCACTAAGCTACCGATACAATTAATCTTTGACTTTGTTTTTCATTACTTATTCCTGGGAGGGCGGCCAACCAACTTTCTTACGCCCAAACACTAACGTGCTAAGCAGAAAATTTTGAGACAGTTGTCTTGAAGATCACGGCTGACCACAAAAATGTTAAACTATTCTCAAAACAATTCAGGAAGTTATGGTGAAAGACTTACGGAAGTGGTTCAAAGAATTGCAGAAATAGACTTAGAAAAATCACCTACAGAAGAAGAAATAGAGGAACAAGATAGCTTAAAAAAAGAGTTACGACGAATTTTTTTCAAGATCCTTCTTGTTGCTTATAATCCGTTTAAAAACCCTAACAAGTCTAAAGCCGATTTTAAAAATTTTGAAGAAGAATTTAAAAAAGACGCAGAACTTATAAACAAACACATATTACAACCTTTCGTAACTGGCAAACCAGTTCACTCAGAAGAAAATGAAAAAGTTTAAAAAGCAGATATCAAAAAACACAAAAATATATTTTTCTATCACATTTTATCTTTTGACATGTTCGCATATTCTTGTATGGGCTTAACATTTTTCACAATAAAAGTTTTCGGGTATTTTTGTGAAGTGAGGTACATTACATTAAACTACAAATCAACCTTTTGTATTACCGGAACAAATTTCGAGCAGTGAAAAAGAATTTGACGAGGAAAGTACGGTTTTTTCGAATCAACAATCAGCGACTGCTCCAAAAGTGAACGAAACATCACTGTCTGCAGCTAGAACAACATGTTTTGCCAAACCAACCTCAACACCTAAAATGACTGAAAAAAGTACAAAGAAGGACGAATACTTGCCAGTACCACCTGAAAGGAACCTTCAAAAATTAAAATTTATTTAGGAAATGATGATGTCAAATCCAATCAAATACGGCGTGACTTCTCAAGGTAATACTTT